>CM061066.1:148661409-148719208 GCA_030762895.1 Sophora flavescens | reverse complement strand
TCCATTACTCTACTTCACCATTTATGCCCTCTCTCGACTCCCCCACTAGGACTATGTCATATGCATTATTGCATAATATATATCTTAGAAAATGGTTGTCCTTACAACATCTCTAGTTTCTAAGTGATTCTTCGGGCTCCTAGTTGTACCTACACCGATTCGTAGACCTATTTATTACTGTGTTAAATTTTGTTTTAAAAGGAAAAAACCTGAAGGTTGAAATCTCAATCTTGATTGAAGAAGTAAAAAAAATTGTAAGTTCATTTCTATAAATGGAGCATACTAGTTTAACTAACATGGGGAATTCATCTATTTTATTTGTTCTTGACGTGGTGTTCAAATGTCAACTAATGTGATCACCTATTGGTTTTGTTTCCTATAATCTTAATTGTTGTTTTACCTGGTAATTCTGGATTTCGTTATGAAGGAAATATTTGAAACCTGCAACTCACTTTATTTTTGAATGATGGAAAACATATCCTGTTTGCTGAAGAACTAACCAAGTTTTTAGTGCTTGAACAGGTATTATCAAGAAAACAAGAACTGTTATGGAATGTCTGCACCGATTTTGCAGGGAGTGCATTGACAAGTCGATGCGACTAGGGTAGGTCACATGAAGTCACTCCAGGCTTTCTATTTATTTAATATGCTGCTGACAATTGCAATCCAAGTCCCTTTTTCTTGCCTCTCTTATGCTTATCAGAAAATAGAAGTTACTTATCATATATGTATTATCTCAGGAACAATGAATGCCCTGCTTGCCGCACGCATTGTGCCAGTCGTCGTTCTCTGAGAGATGATCCAAACTATGATGCCCTTATTGCCGCTTTATATCCAGATATAGAGAAGTACGAGGAAGAGGTATAAGTTCACCTTTTTACTAATTTATATTTGACCATGTTTGGGTAACGTTCACAAAATTTAACAAGTGAGACCACTCACTGTTCCATTGCAGGAGCTTGAATTTCGTGAAGAGGAGAAGAACCGCAATAAGCAGGTGAATATTTCTTGAGCAAACACATTTAGGCATGCTTTCAGATTTCAGATGTGTGCGCAATAATTGCACCAGTGATACCCCTTTTGTTATTGATTGATATTGAATTGTTGACAATCTGCATGGCTGCCATGGCATTCCTACTCCTAAATACATATCAAATTTACATTTATTATTGCTCAGATTCATGCTTATTCCTTATTAATCTTGAATCTTACCAGTCGTCAGTCGACATTATCTCAATTATCAAATCTTAGCATTCTCAATAGCACTTTTGTTCCTGGTCTCATTTAATAGCATTTTCTGACAGATTCAAGCTTCGATTGCAAAAGTAGTTCAACGGCAATCTGAAGCACTGGTTAAGAGACGTAAAGATACACCAGGTGCATTTGTGACAAGATCACTACGTAATCAACGAAATATTCATTCTAGGAGACAAATCCAAGTCATTGATATTCAAGGGTCTGAAGATAATGAGGAGGAAAACGACAATAATGAAAAGGACTCATCTTCCGCCGATGAGCGGTGTACAGAACCCAGGCAGGGAAAACGAAAGAGATGGACCAGAGTTCGCCCCTCTCAAGCCTCATCATCCCGGGCAAGTCCTGATGGTGGATGCATAGAAAGTGATATGGATATAAGTAGAGAAAATCGAGGGATTTCAAGGCAGGTGTCAAAACCTCGAAAGCTTACTTGGGGAAGGGGTGGTTTTAGAAGCAACACAAGGCATGGCAGTGGTGGTGGTAGCAGTAGCAAAAGTTCCCGCAGTAATCGATTGTCTAAGCTGGTTGATCATCTCCGGAACTTGGATGAAAACACTGATGAGGTATAGGTTATTATCCTCCCTCACCCCAACACAAGTCCCCCCTCCCTCAAGAAAAAAAATGGAGATCCATATTTGACTGATGTTACTTCTGAATGCTTCTTTAATAATTTGCAGTTCGATGTCCATCTCATGCTTATTTCTGTGAACAAACAAAATACACCAAGTTTAGAGCAGCCACACCTTTGCTGTCGACCAACTTTGTCTGTGAAGCACCTTTGTGAAGTGAGATCCTCTGTCTTTAATCACTTGTTTCTGGCAGTGATGAGTTTTGGGTCAACTCGGTTTATTAAATTTTACACTATTGCTTTACACCATAATTGTGAAAATAAGTAACAGACTTGGTTGTTTGCACCTTGGTTAACTGAAGAAGTTGACATTAAAATAATCACATAAAATATGCTTTTGTTAATGTGCCCATGTCACTTTTCTTGGCTTATGATGATTGTCTAATATTTTTGTGCATTATTTATGCATAGTATGTTGCTCGTCAAACACCTTTGCCAGTTGAAGAAGTAGAGATATTGGCAGTTAAAGGATGCAGTACAAATTGTGACAAGTCAGCTGATGAGACTTCACCCTTCTGTGATGAGCTATCAACCCTGGTTGTTGATCCATGCAAAGATGAACTGGAAATTTTGCAAGCACATGAATCTTTAGCTGAGCTTAGATCCAAATGCATATCTAAGAGGGAGCATTTGGTGAGTATCAAGGTGGTTGTTTCACCAATATTATTATAATTAACGACTAAATTTTATCCCTTTTTTGCTGTGCAGATTCTGGCATACAAGCGGAAGGAGGCACTGTAGTCATGCTTTGAAGGACAGACTTTTTAATGTACATAAAAGGAACAATTGCCTGGAGTGGTCGTTTTTTCTAGTTGCATCCTTAAGACCTCAACCAAAAGAAACAAATCTAGAGTATACTAAATTATATGATCAATAAGTCTTAGATTTACTTTCTATATTAGTTACAGTTTCAATTTTATTTAATTATCAGTGTTGCTCAATTACCACAGGATGTTATGAGGATGGTGTCAAATCTATCATTATGATTGCAGTAATTGTAGTAAAAGTGTGAACTGCATATATAGCAGATTTCATAATTTTCATTGTGGAAAATGAATATTTTGATCTAAAAGGGGTTGTTTTGTTAAATAAACATTAATGAAGATATATTACAAACTGGTATGGCTCTACACAACTAGAATACAGATGTGATCATCTCATACTAGCAGGATAAAGGCCAAAGGGCCGTTAGATATCTGTCGTCTCTCCTTTCTGTGGACTACTAGCAAATTTGGGGAGTTGGGTTTTGTTGTAACTTTTAAGACTTATTACATTGTGCAACATGGCCCAATATTATGTGTTTAAAAACTAATAACAATGAATTAAGTTTTTGAGAGGTTTTA
This sequence comes from Sophora flavescens, assembly GCA_030762895.1. Taxonomy (NCBI): domain Eukaryota; kingdom Viridiplantae; phylum Streptophyta; class Magnoliopsida; order Fabales; family Fabaceae; genus Sophora; species Sophora flavescens. Next base: position 148,715,980 of record CM061066.1, on the reverse strand, counting down.
TGCATGTTTATGGAGTCAGAAAGGATCAAAGAAGGGTCAAATTTAGGAACCGGTTTAGCATGAGGAACCGTTGTCCTTCTCTACTGTTTCAATGCCTTCTCTTCCTCTAACTGAATGTTTATATCTATCATATTACTATCATGCTCAGATCAATATCAAATGGTAGGTGTGAACAAAAGTATCAGCCACCTATTATCATACTTTCTGGTTGGAGAGTTGTTAGTTTCCTTAGAAACTAGTTAGATCAGTTGGCTAGGCAAAACACAACCAAAGCTGAAGCTGAAATGCAGATTTGATATTTCCTTCTCTTTTTTTTATTTTTTGAACAAGATTTGTGGCCACAGCCACTGTGCAAGAGAGGGAACCACACTAATAAGAACTAGATCCATAGTCAATTCAGCAGCACCGAATAAGATCTAGCCACTAGCCATCATGAAATCCGATTTACAATACCAAAAGGAGAGACATTGAATGTAGAGTGAGAGAAAAAGTTGTTCTATGAGAGAAAATGAAAGAAAGTAGAAGAAATGGAGAGAGAGAGAAGCAATAGAGAGCTTGGGAATATCATCGCGGTGATACCATGTCGAAAAACATGACAGAGAAGAGAAAAATAGGAAAATTCACAAAAAAAAAAGTGTATAACAAAACCAATTATGTAGCTTATGTGGAACAATAGAGAGTAATTAATTACTTGCCAATTTGCTGACTCATCAAATCAATCTAACAACTTCTAATTAAATGCTTACTCTTTGTATTTTTAGGATATAAAGCATGAGCTTGCTTTCATTTGGATTTTGAGTTAACATCCCATGTATAGAACTTGTGATCATCGACTGTTCTATATATTCCATCTTGTCAAGCTCTACTCTATGATACACGATTCTTACAACAGAAAATCATAAAATTTAATCAACTGGTTGTGATATGATATAATTAGTTCCTTCCAAGTTTCCAACTATTACAATGAACTTACTTAGGAGCAGGGAGTCTTCTACAGGTGGGGATCCGATCCTCTTCATTTCTCATGAGAAATGTAGATGTCCATTTCTAAAATAATAAATACATAGAAGGACTACGCACATGTGTACAATACACATTTATTTTCTCAAAACTTTGGTAATGGACAGAAATGGAGAGATGAGAAACGGAGAGGATCTTTTTCTATCTTTTACGTAATAAATTATTAACAACTTTCCATAATTCATGGATCATGATACTTGCACATATGTTAGGCACACAGAAAAAACAATATATATCTACATTACGTGCTTGATTGAAATAAAACAAATAATATATATACACATATAGCTTTAATTGCTCAAGCATGCAACTAGCAAAACAATATTAGCAATGGCTCGCCTTCTAGCTTTTCTTACTCTATCTCTGCTAATATGCAAATCAGAAATGTCTCCAACTTCATCCACACCATGTGATCATGTGTACTGGGATTTTGCAACGTGCCTTAGGTACCTTGCAGGTTATGAATCTGACCCAGTAATGCACTGCTGTGAATCAATAGCTGAACTTAGCATTGAAGCAAAGCAAAGTTCAGATACAGAAGCTATTTGTCAATGTATTGAGATCTTGGCTAAGGATGCAGACATTCAATTTGATGTCTCTCGCATTGAAACTCTCCCAGAGAAGTGTCACACACCAGTTACTTTCCCCATTTCTAATTACATGAATTGCTCAGAGTAAAAATCTTCTTGCAACATACTACTATACTATTTATTTGCATGTGTTATAATTATAAATTTATTCTAGAATAGACAGAATGAAGGTATTGTTGTCTTTATGCAGGATTCAGTTCAGAAAAGGGAGAAACCTTTTGGGTGTGCTTGGTTGAGTAGCTGCAAAGTGGGAAGGTGAAATATTACAAATAGGTTAAATATTATTTTACACCAAGAGTAGTCAAAATAAAGTACATGTTATTCTATACCCTAAGTTTTTCTTGTGACAAGCTAGTGTAATTTGTAGGTGAAGTTATTTATACTTAGTAATTAATTTGCATACAAATCAAAGAATGGAAAATGTTACTATTCAATTTATCCTTTTATTATCCACGTGTGATGCAGTTTAAGGATCTGTTAAATTGTGGGAAGAAAGATAACATCTCTTGTTTGAAATTGTCTATAATTACTGTGATATGAACATAAAAAGGTTATTGCTGGGAAAAAGTAAATGATTCATAGGAAGGAATATTGAATTTCAAATGCGTGCAACAACTAACAAAATCTGCAGAAGAGAGTGAGATTATTCTATTGGAAAAGCATGATTTTTAAGGCAAGCGCAGTCCTCCAATGCACCATTTAAGAACACTATGTAATAACATTGTTTGCTGAAAACTTGAAATGAAATGTGGAATAGCAATAATAGTAAGCTTAATGTGGTAATTTGGTTTGGACAAAGTATAACAGTTTGTATATTGTGTTGAATGAATAATCTTATTGATCCATTGCTGAGAATCAGCATTTATACAAGCTAACAGAAAAGCTAATCTGAAAAACTAACAAGCTAACAACCTATAACAGAAATAACAGAAAACTAACTAACACTAAACTAACAATAGATTAAGTGAGACTATCTAACTAAGTATTATCCAATACCCCCCACAAGCTGGAGAGTGTATGTTAATCACTCCCAGCTTGCAGAGAAGATGTTGAAACGGTTGAGGATCCAATGCCTTAGTCAGAATATTGGCCGATTGTTCTTTTGTGGAAATTGGAAGCAAATGGAAAAGCTTGGACTGTAATTTCTCTCGAACCAAGTGGCAATCTATGTCAATGTGCTTGGTGCACTCATGGAATACTGAGTTTGCTGCTATGTGTCGGGCAGAATCACTGTCACAGTAAAGAGAAGCTGGAGAGGTGAATGGAATGGAGAGTTCTTGGAGTAAGTAAGTGATCCACTGGATCTCACAAACTGTGGCAGCAAGAGCACGGTACTCAGCCTCCGAAGAAGATCTAGATACTGTGGTCTGTTTCTTGGTTTTCCAGGAAATGAGGGAATCTCCAAGAAAAACACAGTAACCTGTGATAGATCGCCTTGTATCAGAACAAGTGGCCCAATCCGAATCACTAAAAGCCTTTAGGTGAAGAGCAGAATCGTATGGATAGAAAAGGCCTTGACCAGGAGAACCTTTGAGGTATCTAAGAACTCGAGTTGCTGCCTTATAATGAGTGGTAGTAGGAGAAGACATGAATTGAGAAAGTTGTTGGACAAAGAAAAGCGATGTCAGTCCGGTGTTAGTCAAATAAAGCAATCTGCCCACAAGTTTTCTGTACTCAGCAGGATTTTCATAAAGAACAGTGTCAGTTTCTGAGTTTGAGAGCTTGGTGGACCTTGCCATCGGTGTGCTAGCTGGCTTAGAAGCCAAGAAACCAGTGTCAGCAAGAATATCCAGGGTGTACTTTCTTTGGCAAAGAGCGATACCAAGGTGGGATCGAGCAACCTCTAGGCCAAGAAAGTATTTTAAAGTGCCAAGGTCCTTGATTCTAAACTTGTTGTCCAAGTGTTCTTTAACTGATGAGATCTCTGCAGCATCATTTCCAGCTAAAATCAAGTCATCGACATAGGCTAGCAGAACTGTGAATTGTTGTCCTTGGTGCTTGTAAAACATGGAGTGATCATGATTTGATTGAGTGTAGCCTAGTGTGTGAAGGGAACTGGACAGTTTGGCAAACCATTGTCGGCTGGCTTGCTTGAGTCCATATAAGGACTTATGCAGTCTGCAGACTTGATTTGGCCTGTCACATTTGACTCCTTGGGGAACCTCCATGTAAACTTCTTCATCTAAATCACCATGGAGAAAGGCATTGTTGACATCAAGTTGATGTAACACCCAATTTTGAGATGCAGCCAAGGCTAGGATGAATCTGACAGAAGTGAGTTTTGCAACTGGGGCAAATGTGTCAAGATAATCCAAACCCTCTGTTTGTGTATAGCCCTTGGCTACCAACCAAGCCTTATATCTCTCTATGCTTCCATCAGATTTATGCTTGATTCTGTAAACCCATTTGGACCCAATTGGAACCTTTCCTTTTGGTAAATCAGTGAGAGACCAAGTGTTATTTTGGTCCAGTGCCAATAGTTCAGCCTGCATAGCCTCAACCCATTTAGGAGATTGGGAGGCCTGTTTGTATGTTTTAGGTTCTGTGTTGTTTGTGATGGACAAGGTGTAATGCAAATAAGAAGGAGAGAGGGATTTATATGAAATGACAGATGAAAGAGGATGACTTATACCTGTGGATGATGGAGCATTTGAAGTCTACAGAACATTGCAGTGAAATTCTTGCAAGTAAGAAGGTGCGGTTCTAGTTCTTGTTGATCTTCTAAGAGGTGGATTGGTGTTAGAAGGTTGGGAATTATTGGTGTGTTGAGGGATGGAAGTGTGTGATGTTTCAGGAGTGTTATTGGTAGGTGCAGGGTTGTTTGTTGTAGTGGCAACATGTGGTGGATGGTTGTTTGAGTGATGGGGGGTGATGTCGAAGGCTAAGAAATCAAATGAATTTTGATTAGAAGTGGGAATAGTTGCAGGTTGGTGTTGTTCTGGTTGGTGTTTGGAATATGGGAAGATGTGTTCATAAAAAATGACATGTCTAGAGATGAAGGTCTCTCTTGTCTCAATATTTGGGAGAATGTATCCCTTAGTACCAGGTTTGAAACCTAGAAAGGCACATTTGTTGGCTCTTGGGTCCAGTTTGCTTCTGTTTTGGGTGAGAGTTGAAGCAAAACACAAACTTCCAAATACCTTTAGGTCCAATAAGGTGGGAGGTTGACAGTACAACATTTCAAATGGTGACTTGTGTTGCAATGTTGGTGTTGGAAGTCTGTTTATTAGAAAGGCAGCATGACTCACTGCATAGTTCCAAAATGGTTTTGGCAAATTTGACTGAAATAGAAGGGATCTAGCAACATTGAGGAGATGCCTATGTTTTCTTTCAACAATGGAGTTTTGTTGTGGAGTCTCCACACAAGAGGTTTGGTGGATAATACCATTATTGGCATAAAACCGAGTCATCATGAACTCTGAGCCATTATCACTTCGAATGACTTTGATTTTCTTATTAAATTGTGTTGATACTAAAGCAACAAAGTTTTGGACAAGGTTTCTGGTTTCAGATTTCAATTTCATTAAGTAGATCCAAGTGTGCCTTGTGTAATCATCTACTATTGTGAGAAAATATTTTTGACCGTGAATAGATGATATGCCAAGTGGCCCCCAAATATCCATGTGGATTAAGTCAAAAGCTGTAGCAAACTTAGTAGTACTGACAGAAAAGGGAAGCTTAACTTGTTTGTCAAAGTGACAGAAATCACAAACTTTATTGGAATTGAATTGTAAATAAGGAAAGTATTTACGTACATTGTGTAAGACATTGTGTGAAGGATGGCCTAACCTAAAATGCCAAAGATCAAAAGAATCAACAACATTTGTAAAATTTGTAAGGACATGTGAAGTAATGGTTGGAGAGAACTTGATGGGCTGATTAGGTTGAGCAAGAATGTACAAATTGTTCTGGACCTCAGCATGCCCAATCATCTTCGAGGTAGTCATATCCTGAATTTTGCAACAAGATTGGTCAAAAGTCAGATTACATGACAAGGATGAAGTCAGTTTATGAATTGAGATGAGGTTATGCTTAAAATTAAATCTGGTATATATGTATAAAACATCATGTAAATGGAATGTGTCAGAAAAAATGATTGTTCCTGAATGTTGTGCCATGGTGTTTGCACCATTTGGTAGTTTAACAATGATAGGTCTAATGCATTTGTATGAAGTGAAATTGGAAAGGGAAAAGGTCACATGGTCAGAGCCTTTGTATCTAAGATCCATGGTGCATTACCTGAGTTCTGTTGTGACTGATGAGTTGAAGACTCACCAATCTTGGCATGGCTTACTTGATTGATGGTGTGTGGTTGAGGTTGAGGTGTCTTTTGGAATAAGGCTGCAAGCTGAGCATATTGTTCTGGACTGATGCTAATGCTTGGTTCCTTCTGACTATCATCAGGGAAAGTTTCGAATTGATCATCCAATGAAGTTTCAGGATCATCTGAGGTCACATTGTTCACATTCGCAGAGTTCTTGGACTTGAATTTATAATTTGGTGGGAAGCCATGCTTGTAATAACAAGCATCCACTGTGTGACCATTCTTGCCACAAAAGGTGCATACTCTGTTGGAATTGCCACCAGAACCTCTGCCATTAGTTCTTCCTCTTCCTCTTCCAGCATATCCATTTCCATTTCCTCTTCCTTGTCCTCTCCAATTCTGATTTGATTCTGCACTATTGAACAGAATCTTGGAATCTGAAACTATTTGGCCTTCTTGTTGCTTCACCATTGAGAAAGCCTTGGTCATTGGAGGCAATGGATCCATTGCAAGAATCTGGCTTTTAATTACAGCAAACTGCTCATTGAGGCCTTTTAGAAAACAGATCACATACTCAATTTCTCTTTGTCTCTTAATACCTTTGGTTAATTCACTGCTGCAGTTGCACTTTGCAACACAGATGCAAGATGGAATTGGCCTCATTGATTCGAGCTCATCCCAAATTGTCTTGAAGTCAGTGTAGTAACCAGAAACTGTTCTTTCTCCCTGCTTCATAGAGTGCACTAGCTGCATCAAATCTGATGTGCGAAAATGATCTCCTTTGGAGAATCGATTCTTTAGATCTTCCAAAATCTCTTGAGCATTTTCAAATTCAACCACACTTTGAGCGATTTCTTGACACAGGGATTTTGTGATCCAAGAAATCACCATTGTATTACACATTTCCCAGGCTTCATACGTTGGATCATCTTCATCAGGAACTGGAATCACTCCATTCACAAATTTGAATTTGTTCTTGGATATCAAGGCTCTTCTTGCGGCTTTGCTCCAAGAATTGTAATTGGTGCCATCAAGGGGTGGTGACACAAGAATCATACCTGGATTTTCTCCAGGATGCAAGTAGTAGGGGTTACAAATGGGATTAGCTGGTGGAGGTGGTGGTTCTGGTTGAACTATCTCACCATTGTTGAAGGCTTCTGTCATTGCAGGGGCTTGAAGAAGAAGAAGGGACTGTGATTAGATTTGGCGCAACAGAGCTTTCTAAACTGATACCATATAACAGTTTGTATATTGTGTTGAATGAATAATCTTATTGATCCATTGCTGAGAATCAGCATTTATACAAGCTAACAGAAAAGCTAATCTGAAAAACTATTAAGCTAACAACCTATAACAGAATAACAGAAATAACAGAAAACTAACTAACAAGCTATAACAGAAAACTAACTAACACTAAACTAACAATAGATTAAGTGAGACTATCTAACTAAGTGTTATCCAATACAAAGTTTGCCAAAAGAGCTTTAGATCGAAAATTTGTGAGGTTCCGAATCCGATGAGCTTACTCGATTAGCACGATATAAAATATAGGTTGGGTTAAGAAAATTTAAGATTGTGATAGTTTTAGTTTGACCCGGCTCAATCCGAAATTTTGTTGGCTCAACATGGGTTGGACTATGGTTGACTGGGCCAACCTGCTGGCCCGAACAATTTTTGTTTTTGGTGATGAGATCCCTAAACTTCTTTGTGATATGATGAGCTCCTATATTATTTTGTAATTGACTCATAAATTTATTTTTGTTATTATGAGTTCATTTAATTTTTTGTGATGAACTTCATAATGTTGTGAATGTAGTATTACCTACCAAATAGTTATTATGAGTTCATATAATTTATAGTTAACATAGTAAAATCAAACATTTTGTTTATAATGTTAAGAAATAAAAAATAAAACATAATTTATTTTAGTCTTTTATTTTATTGTTTATATTGCTAAGAAATGATTTTTTTTTAATATGAACCCATGATCGAGTCAGTCCATTTAGCCCATAAAGGGGTGGAGTGAGCTAAAAAACTATTGGCACACAATTAATTTGACCTGACCCAATCCTTCCCATAAATGTGTTAGCTCAAATGGGCTGTTAAAATTAACGGCTCTACATAAGGATGCAGGAAGATAAACTTCCACGAAAATAAAATAAATGAAAAACAGTAAGAGTGCAATCAAAGTAAAATGCGGCAATTTAAAGAAATTAAACTTAAAAGAATTGACATAAAGTAAAGAAATTATAAAGAAAGGAAATTGACAATTGCATTAACATAAAAGTACATCAAATGAAAAAGGGATGACATACTTGAAATGGAAGTGCCGTTTGTTATGTTTCCAATTTCTTATTTTTATTGTTTATTTTTAAAAATAATTATAAAATTATCACCTTATTTTTATTCTGTTTTCTGTTTTCATAAATTTGTATAGGAAAAGTAAAAACAGAAAAAAATTATTTTCAATTTTTCTGTACAAATTTTTAAAAACAGAAAATAGAATGAAAACAATGTGATAGTTTTATAATTATTTCTGAAAACAAGAAACTAGAAACAAAACAAAGAGACATGAATCTTTCGATCTACTTGAGCAAGATATATAGGATTTCTTGACCAAACCTACCAACCATGATTACATTACATCGTTTAATATGTTATTTATAAGCAAAAATCATAGCTCCTAATTTTTAAGTTATTGACATGTGTCTTATAGGTGTCGTTACACCACTAGAAGCAGTTTCCTTCCAAATTGCCCTGATAATTATTTTATTTCAAATTCAAAACCTTTTTTTAACCTTCAATAACACACCCAAGAAGAAAAGATCATATGCAGCATAAGACCGAATTACCTCCATAAGAAATTTTGCTTTGAATTTGAAAAACTAAACTTAATAGTTGTTATATCGACAGTCGAACCTTCTGGAACCTTGGTGACTCTTCAGTCTTCACCACCAACTTGGTAAAGTTCTTTTCATATATATCTTTCGACACTTTCCCCTTTTTTCCCTTCAAGGCTATTTCCTCTAATTAATAGTAGGAGCACATGCACTAAAGTCGTCCACATGTCTCTTTTCTTTCAATATCGAATGTATTCTTCTAATGACTCTCCCCTTACCTCCATATATGACTCTTTTGGATGATTTCAACAAACTTCAATTTCTTGAAGACTTCTTATATCAACCTCTCAATTGGTCAACAACTCTTCATCCCACATTTCTTCATGTGTAACCATTCTTTAAGATTTCAATCATAATTTCCTTTCTCAAAGGCTTAATTTTATCTCTATTTCTCAACATTAAATATTTCTGTGCCAAATCGTGGTTCAAACTTTGGTGGTATTTGGAATAGCTTATTTAAGCTCCTTTTGGCTTATCTGATGACATAAGCTTTTATGCAGTGTGTTTGGCAGAGCTTACAAAAATAACTTATGTCATCCCATAAGGAGTTTTTCACTTATTTTTATAAGTCACAGGGAGAAGCTTATAGAATTATCATAAGAGCTTATGCACTAAACACCATCTCCGTGTTTTTTACTATTCGAATCCTCTCATGCCCCTTTCTTTCTTTTTTTTTCTTTAAGCACTTATGACATAAGCTCTCATGCGATAAGGTCTTATGTGATAAGCTATTAATTAAATTGTTTATCTAGAGGTACCCTTTATCTCAAAAAAAAAAAAAAGCCCCTCAAGATTTGACCTTTCAGTGGCAACATCAAAAAGGCAAATATTTGATGTTGTTTCAAACTTAAACTCGATAGACCCATACATTTTATTTTTTTTTTAATAAAGATAGACCCATACATTTATTCTTTTTAGAATCAGACTATTTTTTTTAAGCTTATTCAGGAAGGGAAATCATTTCAAATTTAAAACAATTAAATTACAAAATTTATTTTCTTAAGCTTAACAATCAAAATGACTAGATGTCGTCATTTCTCCTAATCCTAAGATTATAGGGATTATGGGAAATGAAGGTCCGTTTGGCAAATATAGTTGATAAGCTAACTTATAGCTGATAACCTCTTTCTTAGTTGATAGCTTATCACTAATAGCTGAAAAGTTAGCTAATTGGATTTGAAGTGTTTGATAAAATTAGTTGTTGAACTAGCTTATAAATATAAAATGACATAAAAAGACATATTATTATAGGCATGATGAAGTGAGAATTGCATTAAATGAATGAGATAAAAACGAGAAAAAGGTTAATAAGCTATAATCCATAAGCTAAAGAAAATAGCTTATGAAGAAAAGCTATAAGCTAATGAGATAAACTTGTTTACCAAACACCTCTATTTCAGTCAAACAAACTTATAAGCTAGTCAAATAAGCTATACGCTAGGTTATTGGATTTACCAAACAGAGCCCCAGTTCAAACTTCCATAATGCCTTCGAGTCGTTTCTCATTCCTCCCTTTCTTCTCTCTTCTCCTATGTGAGACCTACTCGGCGTCTCGGCTCCCTTGAATAATAATAAAATAACTTATTTAAAAAATAAATCGATGTGATTTTGTTTAAAAATATTTCACTAAACCATGATCCATAAAGTCATACCTCAATTCTCGGCATAATATATCCATGCATGACTTAGTTGTAATCCATGCGATGCCCTTTTTTTTTACTAAAAAAGATATTCATTCATTCAAATTGGTAAAATATATTAAAAACAACACAAACTCAACATCGCTAAAAACCGAAAAGGATGAATCTGCAAATAAACTCACAGCACCCAAGTTAATAACATAACACGACAAAATGCCTACAAATGTGACAAAATCAAAGTGACCGAAATACTCATGCCTCCGGATCTGTAACGTTGACGCCCAAGTCTTGATTGAATTTGTAATGGATCGAAGCTGATATATCAATCTGAACCAAACGAATATTGCAACAAGATGGGAAACCAAACGACGCACAACAAGACGACAAACAAAACACCGCCGCAAGCTGACAACAAAAAACAACCGGATCTATGTGGAAAAACCACTTATTTAGATAAAATGAGAGAAAAAACAATGTAGAGAGATGATTTCAGGCATTAAATGGCCCAAAATCACCCGTTCCGATGGATGAGGAAGAAAAAAAAAGAAATAGATAAAAGATTGAGAAAGAAGTAGAGGGAAGGTTGTAACCTATCTCTTGAGATAATCCATGCGATGCTGATCAAGTAAAGTATCTTATATATATTATTTAAACACTATTTTCAATGACTGCAACTAAGGTATACAACGGCCTAACCAGCACAATTCATGGTTTCTCATCCGTCAAATAGTTTCACATCTTATTGGAGGTCCAACCACTTCACTTCTTCAGTAGTTGGACCATTATTTTATAAACGAGAGTATACTATTTTTCTCTATCCTTTTTGTTTTCTTACCCCCAAAATCAAGCTTTTTTGTCACAAAATTATAATATTTCTAAAAGGCTAAGAACACAAGCTAATTCCATGAGTTGAAATAAAAAAAAAATCCTTAAGTTTTTAATTTGAAACAATCAGTCAATTGTTTTATGAACACATCTTTTGAGTTAAAGAAAAAAGGATAACAAAACCAATTCGAATGAACTAACTATCGAATTTGTTGTCAAATTGAAGAAAGTCCCTTACATGGAGGCCCTTTGGGTACCCCTCTCATGTGATCTAGAATTTTCATGTTGCCTGTGGAGCCAACAACATCACCAAAAAGCAAGATCCAAAACCCCCCATAGAGATATATTTTCAATAGAGAGCTTGTAGGATAATTACACATAACCAAAATTCCATCCTGAAATGAATTGTCAAACTGCCACATACCCTCTTTTGCATGCTCATCTCAAATACTACACAGCCACGCATCTCCTCACCCATCCCTACATACCCATCCTTGTCACCCTTTCTCTCTTTCCTCAACCACCCTATATAACTCACCCCCTTGTTTCCCTCCACTTCAACCATTCTCATATAATTCCTCTTTTCCTTTCTCATTATATTCATTTTCTATTATTATCTATTGTGTCTTTTGTTGTGTTCATTTTATACACATAAAGTGGCCAAAATGTGCAGTACTGTGTGCAATGAGCAAAAACACAACAAGTACTTCCACCCTTCCCACTCCCACCAACTCTCCCCAAAGAAAACCCTAAGAGAGATTGACATCCCACCAAGGAAACTCCTCACCCGCCGTGTCCCCACCACATACGACGGCGCCTCCGACATGTTCTCCGACGACACCATCTTCCAGAAATTCCTCCCTTACAACAACCCGGCAGACTCCGACACCACCGACGACGATGAATCCGATGACCCTTACTCCTCCGACCACTTCCGGATGTACGAATTCAAGGTCCGTCGGTGCACTCGCAGCCGCAGCCACGACTGGACCGACTGTCCTTTCGCACATCCGGGCGAGAAGGCCAGGCGCCGGGACCCGCGGCGGTATCACTACTCCGGGACTGTGTGTCCGGAGTACCGCCGCGGCGGGTGCAGCCGTGGTGATAGCTGCGAGTTCGCTCACGGCGTGTTTGAGTGCTGGTTGCACCCTGCGAGGTATAGAACCGAAGCATGCAAGGATGGGAAGAAGTGTAAGAGAAAAGTGTGCTTCTTTGCACACACCCCACGACAGCTTAGGATCTTACCTGTGAGTTCTCAATCTCACGCTTCTTCATCTAATGAATTCACGTTATGCAAGAACAACAACAAATTCTTGAACCCTACTTCGGGTTCAAACAATAACAACAAGTGTTGTTTGTTTTGCCATCATTGTGCTTCTGCTTCTCCAACTTCCACGCTTTTCAATATGTCTCATTTTTCGCCACCAATGTCACCGTTGTCGTCTTCCGCCTCGCCGCCGTTTTCTCCGGTGAACCGTGGAAACCGTGTGTCACCGGTTTCTGGGGTGAGTCATAGCTACAACGATGTGCTCACTGAGCTTATGAGTTCCATGGAGGGTTTGAATTTCAGCGAGGGTTCACCTATATCTGCTGCAAAAGCAAGGAACATGAACATGCCATGGCTTGATGTGCCTCTGAACTATGAGGATCAGCAACAGTTTATTCTTTCACCTTCTAATCAGACACTGACAAGGTGCAACGTTGGGAAGTGTTCTTCTTTTAGCAGCAAAAATTTCAGTAATGAGGATAAGGTTGTTGGTGGTGCTGACATGAATGGATCGTCTTGTCCTGCCCCAGATCTCGGGTGGGTTAATGAGTTGCTGATGTAGAAGCTGAAGATGATGACGAAAATGGTGAAGGTGGTGGTGGTGATCGATGGTCATAAATAATGATTCACAAGTGTAAATACAATGGAGCAACATATAACATATTATCCTTTAAGTCTATTGTTATTATTGTTAATTATTGTTTTGAGTTCATTGCTTTCTGATCTTCTTTGTTAATTAAGTTGGTGACAATTCTGTAATTCATATATATTATATATGTATTTGGACTTGATCATGTTTTTAAGTGTTAATGGAATACTTTGATTCACATGCTGTGCTTTTGTTTTTTCACTTTTGAAACTTTTGACACAATTCTTGTTTAGCTTTATCTGCTTGATGGTGGATTGGTGGTAGAATTGAGAAATCATGATATTTAGCTATTCTATTTGGTTCCAAAAAAAAAAAACTATTCTGTTAGCAACTTAGCATTTGCAAATAGAGAGAACAAATTTAGACACATGGCAGGCATGCAGTGTTTGTCGTGTCAACACATTAAGATAATAATCTCATAATTTTTTGGCTGTCTGTTAGTGATAGATAACCTCATAAATTTTATATTTGTTAAGGATTTCATTTCCCATTAAATATGGAAAATTTTCCTAAGAATTGAATTGGTTTGAAACACGTGGGCGCACAAATTATTAATTGAAGTAACTAAAAAAAATCAAGGACACCCAAGGAAGGGGAAATTTGAGGAAAGGGATATATTTACAGCTGTAAAAAATTTAACATTGGCTTCCTTTATTATTCAGTTAAGGTATTGAAAATTCTTTGATGGTCATTATCTTTTTTTCGTGGGAAAAGAAAACATGAACAAAAACTAAGACAATGGATTTGGGCATTTTAAGCAAGTGGTAATGAGTTCGAATCCTGACTTTTATGTATGGGGAAAATTTAGTTGGAAGGAGAGAACCCATCTTGTGTGTCCAACAGATTCCCCAACGGAGATTAATCACTACTAACGATGATGGATACTTCGTACCTATGTCATCATTACTAAAAAGTACATTTGCGTGTCTTTTGTCTTACGTTTTTCTATTATGGAAAACTCCTCCACAATGAATGTTTTATGCTATTTTTAATCTAGTAAATTTTGGAAAAAAACATCATTGGGAGAGTTTACCCGCTTAGGTGCTCGTATTATCTTAAAAGATTAACTTCTCATTTATCGGGTGGGGAGGACGATCTGAAAAACTAAAAAAAAAGTCTAGTAAATTATGGATAGCCATAATGTTGCATTACCAAGCAAATTTATCATTCATCTTGCACAACCACACCTGGTTTGAGTCGGAATTAAATTAAAATATGTACTGGTTAGTTACATATATAATAATGTTTATTAATTGGCTGTAACTTGAAGAACAAAAGTTTTCTGCATCAGAGGAGGTATAGTCGGTCGAAACTTTAATGATCAAGGTGAATAATAAAGTCAATTCATTTTATAAAACGACAATATTTCCAGAACTATTTAGGGATGATAAGTACTGCTCATCGATTCAGAGTTTTACACGGTATCGGATCAGATAGTTTTTTATTTAATTAGTAAATTGTAATTAGGATTCCATAAAGGCATATAGCTAATCACAATTAAAATTCTTTGCCTTTTATTAAGAATGTATCCTATGATATTTGAACCGAGGTCCTCTTTTATAAACTCTCTTATGAACTCGATCTGTGTCACGTCCTTTGGATTAATCATATAAGTTTTGATGAAATTAAATTGACATTCGTTTATATAATATTATTTATTGTAAAAAGTATTTAGATAAACTTAGTAAACAATCCAATAAAATTGGAGCAGAGATAAATATAGTACGGATAATATATTAATGGTAAAAACAATTTTGTTACTTCCATATATTGAAAAAATAAAACTCTAGGATTAATGTTATGTTTGTATTGCCTAACCATATTTTCCACCGAAATGGGAAAGGCTGACAATTTCATTGAAAGGATTTGGTCCAATCCTAATAGTTTACTGGATGAGTTTGTCTGTACTGGACATTATTTGATTTGACGTGGTCTGAGGTGACATTGCGTACGAAACGCATTATTAGGTGCCTGAGATGTATTTGCTCCCTCTTTAGCTTATATGATCTAAATTGTGTTTTAATAATTGGTCAAATCTAGTTTTCTTAATGAATAATGACTAATGGGGTATTCGATTCAGTGTATATTTTTTCAAGAGAAGTATCACGATTAGTTTTTAACACATTGCTGTTAAAAATAATTGTTTGGGTTGGGTTTTAACCAATGCGGGGTTTTTGGTTTTTTAATCTTTGGGTAGATAAGGAGAGGCATAATTTTGCTCCAGAAGACCACATGTTCAACTTCAAGGAGGTATCTTAAAATCAAGAGGAATAAAATATGACTGATAAGTGATTGGCAAACAAATGCAAGTTTTACAGATTACGTAAATTAAATGGCAACAACGTGGTAAAAGATTAAGAATAAGATCAGTTTAAGTTCAATTCAGATGCAAATTATAAATAATAAAAAAAATAGTGAATTTCAATTTCATCATACCTTTTGGAGTTAGATCCAAATGGGGTATAGTATTATCAATACATGTGTGTTCCTAACTTGCTTTCACTCCACTGTGAACGATTAATGTAGTATGTACTATAAGTCAGGTGCAAGTGAACGATTCATGGAGTATGTACTATCAGCTAGGGGTGGAGGGAAGGGTATCAGCCAGGGCGGAGGGAAGGGGGGACGTAGGGTTGCCATGGTCCCCTCCCTCCATGTTCTTGTCTTGTTTATATATATATATATATATATATATATATATATATAATTCTTATAATAAAAAAACAATTGACTCAAATTCAATTACAATAGGTATAATTTCAAACATTTTTATTTTCAATTATTTTAGAATCATAGAATAGATACAATTGTTTACATTAAAAAAAGAAATTGATAAAACATATGCTACTTATATTGATAATAGATAATTTTTACTCCATGAAACGTCGTAGTGCATAATTGAAGAAGTGAAGGTTTTAGATATGTATTAGGAGAATGGCAACGAATGTCCTTAGGACATTGGTTAAGGAATCAAAAAAAGTAAGTTTGTATGAGAAATTGGTGTATTTATTATTTTGAAAAGTGTTAAACTTAGATTCTCAATACAAAGTTTCCTTGGATGATTTCCTTAACGAATGTCATTAGGGTACTCGTTAGCAAGATCCTATGTATTAAAGTTGATTATAAATCTATTTGAGTAATTTATATTATATTAAGTTGTTAATTATGTCTCAAATTTGTATTATATAATTTGTTTGTATATATTAGTTAATTTTTTTATGCTATTTCACCATGTTATGTAAATTAGATTTTGTCCCCTACCTTTAAATTTTCTGCCTCCGCCCCTGCTGTCAGCGTAAAAAGTTTTACACTGACATTTACTAATATTATGATGTGTACTTTTATTTTAATAACTAGGAAAGAAAAAATAATAGTGATACTAATTTGTCAAGATATTATTGAATGTTTGTATAAAGATACTTTATATTGACAATGAATGAAAATTAAACTCCTAGAGAATAACGTTTCATGGACTTGTAATTACCCATACCTGAACCCATACCCATAAAGCAGGTAATTACCCTACCCGTTGTGTGTATTTTTTACGTATCCATAAGCTAGGGTCCAAATTGTCATCCCTGGATGATGTGCTTAAGTTATAAAAAGTAAAAATAGATGATGTGTAATGGAGGGATCCATTTAAGAACTCTAAAATAGGGTGTTAGAATGTGGATGCTCTTAGAGCACCTGCATTGGTGCCAATAGGGAGGTGCTTAAACTCTTAAGTATCGGTGCTTATTTATTTCTACGATGGAGCGGGAAATATGATGTATATGATGTGAGGTCACTGATGGGGTCCATTTAAGAACTTTTTAATTGTTGGATTGGAGAGATGAGGTACTTAAGTTATAAAAATTAAAAATGGGTGTGGGTGATATATAACGGTAGGATCCATTTAAGAACTCAAAGGTGGGGTGTTGGGATAAAGATACTCTTAGGAAGTAAACTTGTCCAGAGGACGACTTTTTTCTAAAACAAAAAATAAAATAAAAATTTAAGAGGATACAGTTCATGTTTTAAAGCTAGAACAAATCACCCATCTTAGCAAATATTTTTAGTGAGGTTACATATCCTATCAACGAAGGACCCCTAAAATTGAATTGAAGTCACGTAGTTATGGCGAGTTTAATTGTTTTCCAACTACCGTTGGATTATCCGAAAGAGAGCTAGGGCGATGCGGGAAAATGGCCATAGTGTTGTGTTGGGGAAACTCTTGGTGGGTTTTGCTGGTTTGTCTCTACTGGGTCAGACAGTGATTGCCATAAACGAACCCCACGAAATGGTGCCCATTCCCTTTATTGTCAGAGTTTGAATTTTGGTTTATAGAGGAAATCAAGCAAGAGCTTTTTGTGGGACAATGAGTCCATATCTTACTATGCTTGTGTTTTTCTTCATCCGTGAACGGGTAAAATGCCGACACCTATGAATGGGTGTAGGCGAATTTGTGCAGATCAATTTTTGCATGCAGAATGCACATTACTACTGATAGATTCTCAATGCTGGCAATGGCATGTAGTTAATTTTATTTCAATCAAAGCAACTTGCCAGGGAATTTGCAGTTGGGTTCGTACGACTTTTGGTGGAGGAGATAGTGTGTTCAACAACCAGTTGGGAGTCGTCAAAACTGAGCTTGAACCATCCACACCCAATTTTAATTTTAAATTTTACAACATTTCCAAAAATCCATGAAAGTTAGGATGCATCCATCCAAGGGTAGATACACCATTTCTATCTCACTTTAAAAACCGTCTTATTTTAGAGTAACCAAATTCATTCAAACCATAGTTAAAGAAAAAAGCTGAAAAATCTTAACTTTCATCAAAACTCAATCATAATATTCTTAAAAAGTTGACTGATCTTTTTTCAACTTTCATATCACTAATTTAATAATTACACATTTAAAAATCAGTTTGATTAACAACATCAAAATAATATTCATTCTACAAAAACTACGGTGGTAATAATAAAGTATCCAAACATAAATTAGTTACTATAACCCCATTTTTAATCAAGTTTGCAAAACCCTATTCATCAAATTTCAATTTTGGGTTCCAAAACACACCCGTAACCATTGGGGATTAACTTTTCCTTCCTTGTACAGCATGCAAATGGTCCATAATTTATATGCATCTGCAAGTTCGAATGTTGACGTTTCTGCACGAATTACCATCTAGATACCTCAATAGAAGAAAACTGACAGGAATTTTGCATGTCGTTTTCCTTGGGTCAAATGGAATTGTTTTAGAAAGGCCATAAATTGTATGAATCTTCAATAAACGTAACATAGCTCCAGCTGGAAAACATTATAAGCTGAAAGTTAAATTGCAACGGGAAAAAAAAATCATATTTTCCAGACATATAGAAGGAAATACTTTACCCATTCATTGAGGCTTGTAACAGCAAAATCTGTCTTCTGTTGGGAGCTGGATAACACAAGAGTGGAAAAAGAAATATCATCAAGCCAACCGGATAATAATCCCATTTGTGAGAATGCATTTCCATATAACTTTCATGTCAACAGTTATCTAATGGCACTTTAGAAGAGCTCAATCCACAAAATAAATTGCTCAAGTGCTATGATAAATTCCCCAAATATAGAAGATGAAATAAACATAACTTTTAAGTTAATTAATCAAGGGTAAGAAAAAGTAAACTGTAACAAACATAAGCATTTACTGGAACAATAAATAATATTTCTAGTGGCATCAGTATACAAGGAACTAACAGTATACTTTGTTAGTTTATATGAGAAGGTATATACAACTGAGCTGTGGCATCTAGAACTCTTACAACTTTTTGTTGATTTCAGTTGTCCTTGCAATTTCTTGTGTAGCTAGACAGCGATAATCTTGACTGTGACTGGAAAAAATCAAATGGCGTTCCTGCTCCAAAAGATCTTCTTGTGGAATTTGGAGAATCTGATAGAAGAGGTTCATACACAGGGTTTCTGCTTTTGGGTTGTGTTATCGACAAGGTAGAAACCTCTTTCTCTATAGATCTGGGCTGAGACTCGATGGTGCCGAGAGACAAAATTGGCCCCCCCAGACGCTCAGCCTGCTGAAGTGTATTGATTTTGCTTGGTCTATATGTATATCGGAAGTACTTGATGGCTAGAATTGGACCCATCCCGGCTGCAACCATGAGCTGTATGGAATTACAGTTTCCATCAAAACATAATCAAATATAATGCACAAAATGTTTGGGGGAAAATTGAAGAATAAAATGAGTTTGGCTCCTCTCTAGGACAAATATGATCTACGTTAACTTATTCCACACTAAGCAATGAAGCAGATATTTGAATTTTATCAGGAAAAAGGGAAGAAATGTAAATGGAATTAAGTCAAATTTTGGGACAAGATTTCAGCAGAATGTGAAATCTTATGAACTAACAGAGGAAAGCAGATTGAGAACAGGGCAATGATAGGTGTCCCACAAGAAGAGCTATTCCTCGTTAAGGATAAAAAAAAAAACAAAAAGAACTTTCCATCAGGCGCAAAAGATGTACCAAGGTACTTACAAAAATTGCTATCCAATACGATGGTTGTCGACACAACCGAAACATAATTGTATACATCCCGGATGAAGGAAGAGCACTAAAGATCCAGTTGATGACATAAAAGGCAGCCAAATTACCCCATATAGCAAGATGTTGCAATATGGTAAAGGAACTGCAGGCATCAAATATAACTACATAAGTCGGGCAATTAAACCAGAGAAACTTTTCCAGCAGGTAGAAGCAACTGCTTTCAAACTGCAATGATTCTTCTCCCAGCTGTCACACAAACCAAATAACATTTGCAAACCAAGCAAAAAGTAAACAAATAACATACACAAAATCCCCTTTTCTTGACAATGGATACTGTACAGTATACACGCCAGCATTGGAAAGAGTTTCAATATTAACATTTAACAGCAAAGCACCCAAAGCAGAATAAGAGCAAAGTTAAATTATGATAAGCAATTGTATCAACAACTACTAGTATTAAAGCTTTACTTGGTCTCCATTGCTACTACAATAGCCTGCAACCATATGCAACCGGAGAGCGCAACCATTGAAATCTCCTCCATTTCACTTTTATCATAGGCATAAGCATGTATGCTTATTACAAATACAACTAGTGCCTGCAAATCACAATCAATACCAATAAGAAATGAACGGGCATAAAAAATTTACGAAATTAAATAACTGATTTTTGTTAGAGAAAAAGGAACTTGAGATGCTTTTTTTCCAGGAACAACATCAGTCATGACTCATGAACATAAGCTTCCTATGAACTCATCATCTTGGTAACTTTTAAATAATTAGTTGTCATTATAAATACCAAAACTATGCTCACAAACAACACTTACATGGAAGAGAGATCGCCCAAACCATCCAGCGAATGTACTAGGATTTAAAAGCCTGTTCCAATACTTTAGTCAATTTAATGATTATCATTTACCAACGAATTGGTTACGTTGATAAAAAACAATGAAGTGATTGCTCAGTGCAAGTTAAACAATTTTCCCACTTTGTCGAGAAGGTTATTCAGTTGTAATAAATTTGATTATTTAGTAATAAAATGTGGCAATCAAACTAAGATGAAAAAAATTTGTTCACTTGCAGTGGACTGAGTGTTATGCAAAAATAAGAAGATTTTGTAGCATTTAAAACAGCAAGGCAAATAACAGCATTGCAAACCTCCCAGCTTGACAATAAAATAAAATTTGAGGATGCTGCATCACAGTTTCTTCAGTTAGATCTTTGTCAAGCACACTGACTAGAACAGGAACACTGGTGTAGAAAACATTATAAGCCATTAAACTAACAGAATTGAAGAGGCTGGTTCCAGAGACACCTGAGATGAATGAAAAACTGAAAATACAACAATCAGAACCATAAAAATTTGAGAATAGAAAGATATTGGAATGCACTTCTTGCAGTGCGACATTCATAGACTTCAAGAATAATCATGATAGGGTAAATAGAAAGGGGGGAAACGGCCTTGATTTTCCCTAGTTTTTTTTTCTTTTTCTGGGCAACCTGCAGGTGCTTTTATGTACTTCATTTTATACAGCTGCCTACCCTTTTTGCAGGGGCATCCATTTTCAAAATAAAAAGCTGTTTATATGGGGAATAGAAAAAGGAAGGTAAATGATGTTAGGAACTCACAAGATTTGGATGAAACATATCAGTAGGGACTTGTAGAATGAATACTGAGAAAGAAATGCTGTACGGTTGTAAGAGTACCGGCCATGGACCAGAATTAATCTTTTCAGAAATCTAAACTCTGCAAATTCATAAATCATCATAACATTAGACAGGAAATCGGGTAGTCATACGCAAATAATAAAAGAACGAGAACATCCAATCCACCTCATATAATTTTCAACCACTGAGAAAGAGATCAAATTGTGGTAGCTAAAAATAACATGAAAAAGTTATTCAAAAAGGTTCTGATACAGAACAGCAATGTAAGTTGACCGATATGAGTACAATATCTAGCAAAATTTCAAATGGGATAAAAGAAGGAAAAGATGCTTGGCGCACTGCATTAAGAACGAGTATACACATCATAATTGCACCTGCAAAAGGTATAAAATGGCTTACTTCCAATACTGTAATCAGCCGCTCTTGCTGCTTGCAATCCTTCTCTGCCACTAATCCCCACACCAATATCAGCTTGTTGTATCATCCTTACATCGTTCCCGCCATCCCCGATTGCCAATGTTCTGTAATCACATGATTTTATGATCTGTACAAGCTGCAACAAGTAGTGGTGTATAGGGAAAACCAGTGTCATTATTTTATTTTAATTTTATAAAAGGAGGATTTATTAAGAGAAGAGAATATTATGGTTGAATTTGAAGGTTTTTAGGTAGGGAAAGAGGAAAAAAGAGTAACAAACTATGAAATAATAAGACTGATATTGAATTGATGTAATGATGATGTGATTACAAAAAACAACCCAATAGTCCTATTTATACTAAAAGTAGAATCCTAATCTTAATCAAATAGAGAATCAAATTATAAAATATAAATAAGAAATAAATCCTAAGAGATTATCTATGACACTCTAAGATATGCTAAGATATGAAAAGATATTATCGAATATTACAAAAGACAACCCAATAGTCCTAATTATACTAAAAGTAGAATCCTAATCTTAATCAAATAGAGAATCAAATCATAAAATATAAATAAATAATAAATCCTAAGAGATTATCTAGGACACTCTAAGATATGCTAAGATATGAAAAGATATTATCAGATATTTCTCTGATTTTCTAACACTCCCCCTCAAGCTAAAGCTTACTAAGTCTTAAGCTTGTTACATGAAAACAATGTATTTCCCCTCAAATTAAAATTTTAAAAAAAAAAAAACTGAGCTCCACGAAAATAATGGTTGGAAGGCAACTCAAGAATGTTGGAGAGGCCAGAGAGAGTTGCTGGAAAGATAACTTAGCAAGTTAGCTTGAATGATCATCAGCCTGACAGAAATTTCTTGGCAAGCAATCTAGCAGCAAGGTCCGAACTTCTTAAAACTTTATTTGGAAGCTTCAACAACAATATCGGAGACCCAAATTATTTTAAATTGAAATTAAGTTAGACAACTACTTCCGGGACTGACGAGGCCAGTGTATCTGGGACAAGGGGCCAAGGCTAGTGCATCTGGGAGAAAGACGAGCCAGTGCATCTAGGAAAAAGAGCCGGGCCAGAACATCTGGGACAATGAGTTGGGCTAGTGTGAGTCATAGCCAACATAAGTCAATCATCGACGAAAATAGAAGTCACGACTAATATGATTCATATATGGGAAAAGAGTCACCACCGAAATGATCGTCGGTGGGAACAAAAGTCACCACTAATATGATTCATCCATGGGAAAGGAGTTACCACCGGAATGATCGTGGGTAGGAAGAGAAGTCACACTGGTATGCTGGGGAGTCCTTAGGAGTATAACACACAGGGGCGTTGCTCAAAAGAGGTCCGATGAAGGAGGTGAACACAGATCCAGAGAGAGCAGGGAACGGCGAGTTAACGGCGAGACTCGCTGCTGGAAACGACGGCCGGAACAGTGGCCATACGGGCCGTCACGCGCCGGTGAGAGGGAAGCGCGTGCGGCTGCGCGCTGATCAAAGGACACGCGCGTGCGGGCATGTCTGGAGGCTTACGGCAGTGCTGTTTGAAGGGCCGGACAGATCGGCGGCAGGTGAGTCCGCCGGTGGTGTCAGCGGCCGCAGATGACGGCGGACGGCGGCTGACAGCGGCTAACAGGAAAAGAACACAACGGAGGAGAGAAAAAGTTTTTTTTTTGTTCTTTATCTTTTGTTGTATGGCTAAGAAGATTATTAGAGTTCCTTCATACCGGGACAGGTCACGGAGGATGGTACCTTTGTCTGGCTCTAGATACCATGTTGAATTTGAAGGTTTTTAGGTAGGGAAAGAGGAAAAGAGAGAAACAAACTAAGAAATAATAAGACTGATATTGAATCAATGTAATGATGATGTGATTACAAAAGACAATCCAATAATCCTATTTATACTAAAAGTAGAATCCTAATCTTAATCAAATAGAGAATCAAATCATAAAATATAAATAAGAAATAAATCTTAAGAGATTATCTAGGATACTCTAAGATATGCTAAGATATGAAAAGATATTATCAGATATTTCTCTAGTTTTCTAACAATTACAAATTCAAGAGAATAAGAAATCCTCAAAACTAAAAAAACCAAAAATACAAGAAGAAACAAAAACTAAGAACAAGAAACATGCCACAAAGCATGCCAGATTAACTGATGTCATTATTTTCCGATAAATAAAAATAGAAACCATTATTAAGTTCCCCTCAGAGGAAAGCATAAGATGTAGGTCCTATCTTCCACTTCTTATTCCAATAACTTGATTAAAAGGAACCAAGTTGGATACAACAGGGAGAAGGACAACTAAAAAAAGAATGAAAAGCATAAGTCCTTACACAACACAAGGCGACATATTATATGAAGATATAGTTGTCAATTAAAACCTGTGCTTTTTGTGATGGTGTCACACGACAACATATAGCAGTCCTTGACAATATTGCCAGCTCAGTAAAAGCTTTACGGTAGTGGTTAAGTGCAATCTCAAGAGCCCAGCCATCAACAACAAAAGCCACATCCTGATTGGGAAAGCAGAACAATGAATCAATGAACTTCAAAACCTTTTAAATTATCAATATGTTTGGTAAAAAAATGTCCTAGTCCAAACATCCAATACATGTTTTACTGGACTTTATTTTTATTTTTTAGATAAGAAAATAAATTCATTAGAGAGAGAAAGAAAAATAGTACAAGAGCAAATAATATGATACCCTCTTATAAGAAACCACAAAATACAAAACCAGAATAAACAAGAAAAAGAACATCAAGACATGTATAAGCAGGTACCTTAGGTTCCGACGTAGTTATCCGCATTGTAAGGAGCACTCTCTCTAAACTTCTACGAACCTCATCATCTGTTTTGCCATCAATTAATAGAAGCTGTCCCTTCGGTTCTATCAGTTTAGCGGCAGGGAATTGAAAGAATAAAGATTCTTCAGTGTTATTATCATAAATTTAAAACCTTCCACAGAAGGATGCAAAAAACTAATCAAACAGTAAAATTTAAAGAAAAATATGATCACGCACATATCAAAGCTCTTAAAAAATGGGCCTATATGCACTACAGTAGCTAAATTAAAGTTGAAACAGTTGATCGTCTATACGGGTTGGTAGCCCAAGCTATGAACAAGAAGCTTCAGTTTTCGAAGCACCTGACTAGGACCTCATATTTTCAAACTCAACAAGGTATTCTAGATATTTCCTGATTTTAAGCTTTTATGTCTTTTCAATTATCAAAGTGTCGTTAGATAGTTGTTGTTAGATAGTTTGAGTGAATGGTTTAAATCTATATGCTTTTGCTGACTAAGGTTTGGAATGATTATATTGCGTTTTATTAAGGATTTAGTTCTACAACCAATAAATATTTATTTATTAAATCTATATGGATACAAATGTTTTAAAATGCTTAGTACAGTGTATCCTACAATAAAGACATACCCTAGCTATGCCCCTGCACCTGTGTCTAAGGTGAGGGCATAAGCTACTACTGAGATTCTATATCAAAAAAATAAGAAAAGTTTCAAAATTTCGTATTTTTCCACTTTAAAAATAAAAATGACCCCTTCAAATAATAAACAAACTTAATAAAAATGACTAAAAAGAAGTAGAAGCACAAGTCCAAAACTTACACAAACAGATGAAACTAATAATTAGATAAATATTAGTATTTTATTATGTTACAATGACTCATGCTGACTTTAAAAACAAATTCTCTCTCTTTTAAATTTTGTGCTTTTATGTTAATTTTATACTAAAGTTATATATTGTACCAAAGTCATCTAGTGTCCTTCAGTTTTTAAAATTTGTCGTATCCATGTCGTATCATATCCATGTCCCATTCAAATAAGGAAAATAGAGAAACGAAAAGTAACCATGGATTGGGGCAGTTTCACTTTTCACCATTATAAACTTACGGTGGAGCTACAGCACGGGGGAGCTGTCACTTTTTACTACTCAGACACTTACTCCCCAAAGAAATGAGAGACACAGAGAACGGAATAGTGGGATAAAGATGCAGATAATTTTATGTCTCTAAATAAACAGAGAGAATGCAAGAGCAACCATGTATCATAGTGACTCTATATTATGATTCTTCAGATATATACGAATAAATGTCAAATTCAATGTGTATTTAAACAACACTTAAAAGAAAACTACAATATTCTGCTTGATATCAAATATTAACTACCTGGGGAAATAAAATTACATGACAGGGCAATTTGTATTGCGGTATTCTGCTTGTCTCCTGTTAGCATCCAAAAATTTATTCCAGCTTTTCTTAATGTTTCTATTGTTTCAGGGACACCATCCTGAAAGATATGAAGTAAAAAAAGAAATGATATATTAGATGAAGCAAATACAGAGTAGTTAGTTATTAGTTAATTACAGTTAGCAGTTAGTTAGATTTTCTGTTGCTCTAACTTCCTACTGAGCACGTGTAAACTCTGTATATAAGCATTCTATGCTTCAGTGTTAATGCAAGTTATTCAATTCAATTTTCATAATATGATAATTGGCATCATATACATATAAACTCACAGAAAATTCTTTCATTATTTTACCCCTTTTATGAGTTTATCCCTTAAACTATATAAAGTGGAGAGCGGCCCGGTGCATGAGTCTCCCATCTGGTGGGGTCTGGGGAGGGTAAATGTACATAGCCTTAACCCCACAAGCGGAGATGCTATTTCCAGGATATGAACCTTTGACCTCTAGGTCACAAGGCAACATCCTTATCATTGCACCAAGGCTCACCCTCTTATCTAAAGTAGACAGCAATTCAGTAAAATTATAAGGATTTGAGAATGCTATCTGAAAATTAGATCTCCATGTGCAAACATGACATTGTTTACCTGTAAACGATCCTCTATTGCTGTTACACCAAGAACTTCCAAGTCATGTTCTACTCTTTGGCAGACCTCAGCTACTCTCCACTGTGAATGATAGTAAACTGAGAAAGCAATTTCTTAGAGTTAAGAGTATATAAAAATCAGTAATAAGTGTTGCTTTTACCTCCCTATCAACCAAAGTGCTACTAGCCTCTTTAAACATCAAAGACCATTCTCGATATTCATCTTCCTTTAACTCACGCCAAGCCAGACATAGCGTACGTAGTCCCAAGTGTGCATACTGCTCCACAGCTTCAATGATGTTTCGGGTTTGCTGCCCTGCAGTAAGAAATGGTGTCAATCATACAGCTAAAAATAGCCGTTCAAAGTTCAAAGAAATGAAGACATCGGAATGTTTGAAGTATGGGACTCTGAGTGGTCAATCAATTTGTTCATTTCAGTTGTCGCAGTTTGGCCAGCCAAACTAACCTAATCAGTTTGAAGAAAATCCAAACTGATCAAAGCAATGTTTTATGACAAATCCAATCAACATAATCCAACATTTATTTGTTTGAATTGGATTGATTGATTGATATTGCAACTTCTTTTGGTTACAATTTTTGCATTACATATGTAAAATATAAGCAAAAACATAATAATATATATTCAGTATATTAGCATAATATACTATAAAGGACCTGTAGGTGTTGTTATTCATTTAAAAAAAAATAGTTGGTCTTTTCCGTTGTGGTTGGAAGACCTAATCACAGGCCTAGTTTTCGGGCTTCATTTTAGATACAATTTTTGTCAACCTTTTTGAACAGGCCCTACAAAATTAGTTTGTCATTCAAACCCATGTAAAATAAGTCAGATGAAAATAACAGAACCTTTACACATCACCATAGCAAAAAGGCTGACCCCAAGTCCATATAATATAGGTGATATTAAAAGAAAGGAAAAAGGGGAAAAATTATAAGAACTGCAGAAATATTTTAGCATCTATGTTTAGAAAGGACTGGAACAAAAAGGTTGTTCCAACAATAATGCATGAGTATTAGATCTTGATAACTCATTCCCTACTTGTTTGTGGTCACTTTATTCCTCTCTGATTCTAAGCCACCAGCAGGCCATATTCAAATGGAGAGGAGAAAAGTACAAAGAAATTGGAGGATAAGGTATAAGCAGTCATGAAAAGAAAAACATGAACTGAAAGAAAATCTCTACGTAAATAATATTTGATTTGTCCTAAAATACAAATAAAATGGTAACATAAATAATCTGACCAGCTCGAGCATATGGAAGAATAGCCTCGTCTGCTCCTTTCGACAAGAGAAGGATTTTTCCATTTTGGCAATCTTTCAACACCACTGACATTCTTTTCCTATCAGAGGTGAACTCTAAGGTTTCCAAGACTTCATACTGAAGTATTTTGGAGTTGAACTTGACTTCTGAAATATATTACAGAAAATGATAAAATGAGCCCCAGTACACAACTAATCAGTCATACTTCCAAAAGAAATAGCAAGTGACATTACCAAGAATGTTTCCATTCTTATTGAAGAAAACCATATGCAGCCAAGCAGCAGCATGAACCAGAGCATCCTCATCCTGAGACTGCGCCTTATACAAGATATCTCCAGTTTTGCTACGAATGAGGGTGCAAGAAAACAAATGCACAATTAAGAACTTTCACTCTCAAGTCTTGCTGAAAATATCCTAAAAAATATGCCAATCTTAACGGTTTTCATATCTGTGTCCTAGCAAAAATAAAGGCAGAATCACCTTCGCGTAGGGATGACTGTATTACATATCGCCATAACTGTAAGAAATCGAACAACATCGGGAGAACCACTGGAAACAGCATTGAGAAGCTCTACATCTGCAGATCACAGGATGTCATTAATCAGGAGGTGAAACTTGCAATCTAAAGCAAATACAAAATACATCTTCACCAAACATGCACTGATTAAACAAAAGTCAATGAGTGTATGCATAAGTAGTAAAGGTGAAAAGAAGGAACAAAAGTGAATCCCACGTGTTCAAAAATAGACATCAATAATTTCAAGTTCCCGATCTGATAATTCAGACAATCTTTAAATTTGACCATCTCCTGCACATTCACATTATGTACCAGAGATGTCTTTCAATAAAAAGAATTGTTCCAGCTGTCTTAAACAAGAAAAGCAAGACTTCTTCTAAGTTTTGGGGAATTAAGAAACTATTGGAACTGCTAATGCTAGTCTTTCTGAGTAGCTTGAGTATTAGAGCAGACTGCATTAATTAAGGTTTTGACTTTTGAGATAAGCCATTAAACTCATTTATGTTATGCTAGAACCAAAAAGCCTCAACTGCTTTGCAGCTGCTTGATTGTATATATAATAGTAGAGCATAAGTTCAAGCATTTCTTCCGAATTTCAATTGGATTGGAATGTAACTGCACCCTTCACTTTGTTGTTGAAGTCACTAGGATATATAACCTACTTTTTTGTAGATGGCAACATCATTATTCTGTTCAGATTTCTGAGATAATTACGGTCACCACTTACAAGATCAATGTAATTAGCCATGCTTAAGATAAGATACAAGACATTCTCAACACCAGAAGCCAACTCATTTATTCAGGAAATTTTCAACGTATCAATCCAAAAAATGATATCCAGATGCAAAGTAGTTAATTCTAGCACACTTTCAAGTTAAGAAAAGGTTCAAACAAGGCTATTGCATGAAAACAAGGCAACAAGAAAGAGTTCCACCAACCAACCAGACCTTTCAATGCATCTCCATTCTCATTTCCATAGAAAATGCCACTAATACAACATCTTCTAAATATCATTTTATTCTCAGTCAGGGTGCCTGTTTTGTCAGTCAAGATGTACTCGACTTGTCCTAGATCCTCGCTTATCGCTGTACTGCCACAGACAATAAAGATCATTAATAAGTAAAATGTGCAAAAATACTAGTTCCTGAAAGTAGTTAATAATCAGGATCCTTCACCGACTTTGTTGCATGAGATGGAATACTAGTCTCTAGGTCAATCATCTGATGGTCCCAATCAATAAACTTTGCATACAAGCTCTTTACTAAATCCAGAGATACCTGCCAAAGATGGAACAGCTGGCTGCATCAACTTTCACTCTCAAAATATTTACACAAGCTTAAACTAATCCAGAATTAAATAATAATTGGTATTTGCACTAAGTTATCTTTCCAAGATCACAATTTTGGTAAGAACTTCAATTTTAATATCCTTTCATTTAGTTTCTAAGGTCGTCAATGTTCTTCCCTCAAAAGGACTACCACTCTGCTTTCTGTACTGTAGCTGTTTTTTGAATGACAATAGAAATGAAATGACAAGTATGTTGAATCATATAACGTACTATAATGCCAAAACCATATGACCAGCTCACCTTGATTGAAATGGGTATCATGATGGAGCAAAGAAGCTCGAACCGCAAAGGAATGACCAATAGTTCATACCACGGGCCTTCATCGGGGTAAAGAACATACCATTGCTTAAAATAAAAAACAAGAAAAAAAATGAGGATCCGCCTAACTGCATCTTGAGGATAACATTTCAAAAATATGAAAAGTTGAAGAGGTGACTAGAGATAAGGCATTAAAATATGGTAAAATCTTAAACAAAAGGGAGATCGGAAAAAAAGTTACTAGGTGCCAAAAGAGAAACCAGGATGTCCCGGCATCCATTGAAACAAGGACTAAAAGATTACATGAATTATATACTAAAATAAACGGAAGGCCTCCTTCATTGAGAGTACAATTTATACTCAAGTAAATAATGCATATGAATTACAAAGGAAGCAACAACAAAAAACCAACACTCTTATTAGAAACAAAATCGAAAATCGAAATTGAAAAGGGATAAAGCTCCCACCATCGAAGCACAAGTATAAGAAAGGACAACAAAGCAACACACAGATAAAAAAAAGACGAGTAACATATCCTCACAGTTATAGGATTAGATACAATTATAAGTGCATAAGAAACTTAAGTTCAGAAATTGTAACATACTTTCTTCGCTTCAGTATCCTTCCAAACATTGAGAGTACAATTTATACTGAAGTAAATAGTGATTATGAAACACAAAGGAAGCAACAAACGTAGCCAACATACTCTTATTAGAAACTAAATCAAAATTGAAAAGGAAGAAAGCTCCCACCATAGAAGCACAAGTATAAGAAAGGACAACATAGCAACACGGATGAAAAAAAATGACGAGTAACATATCCTAACAGGTATAGGATTAGATACAATTATAAACGCATAAGAAACTTAAGTTCAGAAATTGTGACATACTTTCTTCGCTTCTGTATCCTTCCAAACATTCCCCGCTAGGCCAAGAACCAAAACAACAACAATTTGGAATACAAATATAGCACCAGTCAACTTGTCAATCATGGCATCCATAGCAGTGAGCTTTGGTTCTGGGATACCTCTACACATGCCCAGTTTGGTTTCATTCCCTGAAAATATATAACGTGCCAGAAGCAAAATTTAAACTGTTGCTGAAAAAGTATATGGTTCCATGAGTTTAATACATGTTATATGGGGACTTGCCTGTATACACAGCCACTCCACATGCCCATTCAGTGTTCCGCAAGTAACATGACTGAAGAATTGTGTTTTTAATGGTTAAAGGGCATATATCATTATCAATAAATGGGGGAACAACCGCATGTTTGCATCAAATCTTCTGATGTCTTTATCTGGACTGGAACACTCAATTACACCCTAGACACACACATAAAGAGAGTGATTAATTAGTTGTGCTATATAATTACTTTTGACAGAAAACTTCCAACAATTCTACCAACGCAACTATAGTTACTTTAGACAAAATCTTGCCTTAATTTTTGTGCAACAAGTCAACATCGATCCCCATGCAAGCAGAAGGTGTGACCCGCGATTTCAAATCAGTTTCACCATCCAGTGCAGCAGTCTAAATAAAATGTCATATCATGAGGTCCGTGAAATGTATATAATGAAATATGTTGTGCTTTCCACAAAAAGAGGAAAGAAGAACAGTGGAATTATGCTCTCTGTGATGCCACAGAAAGAGAGAATCTAAGCATGTTTCTTGAATGATTACCTCAATATAGCAAAGTCCTTGTGGATCAGAGGTACCGATCAAAACAAGGTCACAAGGCACTTCATCATTTTCACGAAGCCATACTATATTACCCACATGAATATCTTGGGCTTGGATCTACAGAACCATTAATGCAACCACCCCAACCCCACACCAAAAAAAAAAAACATTAGATTTACAGATATAAAGGAACAGATATCTAATTTTTAATCGGCCAAGTTCATGTAACTGTTACAACATATACATGGAATGCAGACCAAGTAGTATGTGGGCTAAGAAGTTGAGGCTTGAAATCTAATTCATTTAAATGGCACAAGAAGGTCTTTGGTCATATATCAATTTTGTACAAATCCATGCTTCAAGCAGGTCTTAAGGAGTAATATAGCACTGCTCTTATGGATAAATTTGACCTTTGGTTCTTACGGGTAAATAATAGAGATGCGTGACAGTGTGCTCATGCAGTCATGCTCATGTAATAATTTTCAGCAGGACAAGTGAACAATATACATAATGCATATTGCCAATGAGTAAATTCACTCAAGGCTGTATGCTATAATCCAAATAATTTGTAGCTGGGTGCAGAATGCAGTTACTCATTGTTGCTTTTGGCCTCATTCAATAGAATAAAAAACACGGGTAAGCATTAAATATTATCAGAATTTGGGAATTGAATTGTGTTTCTATTGATCAATGATGCAGAAATATATACAAGTTCCTAGCATCTACATTAGGAAACAACAGATGTTTCCTTAACTTGAAATCCCTTGATTTTAGGGATTGACTAATTACAAAATTAAATAGAGATTCTAATTCTAAAAGGTAAAAGATACAATATAAACATTCCTAAAATATCACACAACACACAGATTCTCACACTCCCCCTCAAACTGGTGAATAGGTGTTTTCCATTCCCAGCTTGGATATAATTCTCTCAAATGTGGAGCTATTCAACCCTTTGGTGAGGAAATCTGCAAGTTGTCCCTGTGTAGGCACATATGGAGTGCAGATTAAACCGTTGTCAAGCTTTTCTTTAATGAAGTGCCTATCCACTTCAATGTGCTTGGTCCGAGCATGTTGGACTAGGTTGTGTGCTATGCTTATTGCAGATTTGTTATCACAGTATAGCTTCATTGGTTCTTCCCACTTAACCTTCAAATCTTCTAATATGATTTTTAACCAAAGTAACTTGCATACACCTTGTGCCATTGCACGAAATTCTGCTTCAGCACTAGATCGTGCCACTACACTTTGTTTTTTACTTCTCCATGTCACAAGGTTTCCCCCAAGAAAAGTGCAATACCCGGTAGTTGATCTCCTATCAACAATCGACCCGGCATAGTCAGCATCTGTATAGGCTTCAAGAGACATATTTTCACTCCTTTTAAACAAGATTCCTCTTCCCGGAGTCCCTTTGAGGTACTGCAAAATTCTGTGAGCAGCCTGCAAGTGAGTTTCTCTTGGGCTGTGCATAAATTGGCTGATTAAGCTCACTGCATAGGTAATATCTGGTCTGGAATGGGACAAGTAAATGAGTCTGCCCACAAGGCGCTGATACATCTCCTTATCAACAGCAATATCCTCTGCATTTCCCAGTTTTAAGCTCGGGTCCATGGGAGTACTTGCGGGTTTACAAGTTGTTTTACCTGTTTCTTTGAGTAAATCAATTATGTATTTCTGTTGTGATATGAAGATGCCTTTCTTGGAGTGTGCCACTTCGATGCCCAAGAAATATTTCAGCTTTCCCAAGGTTTTGATCTCAAATTCTTTGGCTAAAGACTGACTCAAGGCTTGCTGTTTCGCATCTTGTCATCTCCTGGTCAAGATAACATCATCTACATACACTAATAGCATCATTACTCCCCCTGAGGCAGAATGCTTAATGAACAATGTATGATCCCCTTGACTTTGTTTGTATCCCAAGGCAGTCATAGCTCTAGTAAACCTTCCAAACCAAGCCCGAGGGGATTGTTTTAGCCCATGCAGAGTCTTTTTTAACTTGCACATTGTGTTGGCAGCCACATTTTTTCCATATCCCGGAGGTACTTCCATATAGATTTCCTCCTCTAGTTCCCCATGTAAGAACGCGTTCTTTACATCAAATTGTTGCAAGTCCCAACCCCTATTGGCAGCAAGAGACAATAATACCCTGACCGTATTCATCTTAGCAACCGGAGCAAATGTCTCCAAATAATCAATCCCGTAAGTTTTTGTGTGAACCCTTTGGCAACTAGCCTCGCCTTGTACCTCTCGATTGACCCATCGACTTTATATTTCCATCGTATATACCCACTTGCATCCAACTGGCCTTTTTCTCTCCGGATAAAGTAACTAACTCCCGTGTTTTATTCTTCTCTAAGGCTTCCATCTCAACATCCATGGCTTGCTTCCATTTTTCATTGGACAATGCCTCGGACAAGATGGTGGGTATGGAGGTAGTATTTAGGTTAACTAGGAAGGCTTTGTGAGCGGGTGAAAAATGCTCAAATGAGAGGTAGTTGGAGAGAGGGTATAAGGGTTGTTTAGTGGCTTTTCTGGTTCCTTTTCTAATAGCAATGGGGAGGTCAAGGTCATCTATAACAGTTTGGGATTCAGTTTTATCCTGTAAAGTTTCAAAATCAGAAATTGTTACCTCATTTGAAGGATCGGAGTTGGACTCTCGGATGGCATAGAGTCCGGAATAGCCTTTGACCTCTTCTTCATGAATACCAGATTTTTCTTCCACCGCACATCGATTCAGCCACAACAGGAAGGTTCGGGTTCAGCCACAACAGTTGGCTCGGGTTCAGCCACAACAAAAGGTTGGTTTATGGGAGTTGGCTCAGGTTCAACCACATTAGAAGGCTCGGGTTCAGCCACAACAGAAGGTTGGTTTGTGGGCTCAAAAGCGGGCAAGTCAGGTAACCCAAGAGGTCCAAGGAGATCTAGTTCCTTATCTTCCCTAAAACTCTCCCCCTGAAGATAAGGTTGATTGAAATAGGATCTAGCCTCATGAAAGGTGACATCCCGAGAGACAAAGAACTTCCTAGAAGGAGGGTGATAGCATTTATACCCCTTTGAGTGGAAGAATACCCAACAAACACACCTCTAAGAGCTCTAGGATCAAGTTTCCCTCTATCTTGACTATGGACATGGACAAAGGAGACACATCCAAAGATCCGAGGTGTAAGGTTATTTGTAGTGGAGAGATTTGGGTAAAAGGAAGAAAGCATGTCCATTGGGCTTTTTAAACTAAGACCTTGGAGGAAGCCTATTGATTAGATGTGTTCTTTGTAAGAAGGACCTTCACCCCAAAAGGTTTTAGGGACATTGTCTGGTACAAAAGAGCCCGAGTTTGATCAAGAAGATGCCCATTCTTCCTCCTCGCCTACCCCATTCTCATTGCGGTGTTTTGACACAAGAGGACTCATGAACGATGCCCTCCTTTTGACAGAAGGGTGTAAGGATGTGGTTGAAGTAATCCTTAGCATTATCAGACCTAAGGTGCTTGATACTTACACCAAATTGGTTTTTTATCATAGACAAAAAATTTAGGAATACCGTGCTTAATTCTTGATTTATTTTTAAGTAAAATGGTCCAAGTAACACGGTACAATCATCAATGAAGGTAACAAACCTGCGAGCACCAAGCACATTAGGAACCTTAGAGGACCCCACACATCAGTATGAACAAGATAAAAGGGAAAAGTGCTTCTTTTTGTTGCTTATGGGAAAAGATACACGCTTGTGTTTAGCAAGCTCACACACATCACAATGAAGACTCTCAACCTCTGTTTGGGAGAACAATAAAGGAAAAAGAACTTTAATAATCCTAAAGGAAGGATGTCCCATCCTACAATGGTAAAGAAGAATCTTTTCCTTATTGGATAACATGGACTCGCACGAGAGAGAGTGAGGCAAATTGGTGGTCACGACCAGGGGAATGCGTATTCGGTTCTTCAAGGTAATAAAGTCCGTTCCATTCTCTAGTAAGTCCAATTATCCTCCTCGAATCCTTGTCCCGAAAAGCACAATGATTGTTGTGAAAATCACTTTACAGGATAAATCTTTAGTGAGTTTTTGCACGTAAACAAGGTTGGTAGAGGACATGGAGAACATTCTTTAATGTTATTAATGAATTTACTTTAATGTCTCCCAAACCCGCCATCGTTACAAGGTTACCATCTCTTTGTAATAATTTTCTTATTCTTTGGGACAAGGTGAATAGGTAGAAAAGTGTGTGGATAAGGGTGTCATATGGTTAGTGGCTCTAATCCAAAATCCAGGTGTATAGTAGATGGTTTTTCGAGACATTTAATCCAATTGAAAATGAAAACATACCGAAGAAGCCAAACTACAGTCACTGAAGGTTTTTCCAGATTGCTAAGGAAAGACCTCACCCTTTCTATCTCTTCCCGATTCAAGGTTCTTGGATTCAAGCAAGCTCATCACTAGTGTCGCCATCTGCAACATGAACCTGCCCATTTTTCTTGAAATGTCCCCCTTTTTTCCCCACTCACGGTTAGAAGGTTTAGCAAACTCTAAGTGGGAAGGTTTACCATGCAGTTTCCAGGACTTCTCGCGGGTGTGGCGTGGCTTGTTGCAATATGTGCACCATAGACCATCATTTTTATTTCCCACATTTGCAGATTCACCATTAACACGTTCAAAGAACCATGGCTGAACTGTCCACATTAGGAGTATCCAGCATCAAACTCCTTCTGCTCTCTTCACTTACAATGGCCACCACTTCATTGAAACATGGAAGTGTTTGTTTCCCAAGGATTTGGATTCTGACCTGATCAAATTCAAAATTTAGGCCAACCAGAAATCATAAACCCTGTCTTGCTCAATAAAGTCCTTGAGAATTGTCGCATCCTCCGAACACTTAGGCTTGATCACTCTATAAAGGTCTATTTCCATCCATAGGGACTTTAGTTGATTGGCATATTCGAGAATGATCCTATTCCCTTGCTTTGTTGCTACTGTTTTCACCTTTACTTCATATACCGGGCCGCATCCTTGGCTTTGGAGTAGGTCTGCTCCACCGCATCCCAAACTTCCTTTGCGGGCTTGAGAAACATGGAGGTATCACTAAGTTTTGGGATCATTGAATTCCACAGTCAAGCCATGATCATAGCATCTTCCTCATCCCATGCTTCGAACTTGGGATCTCCCTTTTTGGTCCAAGAACCCATGATGTGGCTCGGCCTCCCTTTTCCCTTCAAAGACCGTCCGAAGGAGTTGGGACCATTTCAAGTAATTCTTCCCGCTCGGCCGATAGGCGCGTGTATGTTCTGCAGTTCTCCAGGTTGTGCATCCTTTGTACCTTTCGTTGTGTCCAGAACTTCACCCTCTTCGTTAAACATAATGAGGTATGAAGGCTATCACTAATGATGGCAATGAAGGCCGAATAAGTAAAGATTAGGCCGGAGATATGTTGGCAATGAAGGCCAACTGCTGCAGGTTTAGGGTTTTTTTTCTCGCGGAAGCAGGCCCCCTTAGATCGGGAGCTTTGATACCATATCAGAATTTGGGAATTGAATTGTGTTTCTATTGATCAATGATGCAGAAATATATACAAGTTCCTAGCATCTACGTTAGGAAACAACAGATGTTTCCTTAATTTGAAATCCCTTGATTTTAGGGATTGACTAATTACAAAATTAAATAGAGATTCTAATTCTAAAAGGTAAAAAATACAATATAAACATTCCTAAAATATCACACAACACACAGATTCTCACAAATATTGTTGTTAAACCACTCTCTTTTCTTTAGTCCATGTAATTCTTAAAAAACAATAGTCAAGTTCCATTTTTTGCAGTATATGTATAAGAATAAAGGAAAAGTTAACACTGCAATTAATCATTACAAGAATGGACCAATCAAACAAGCACTAGTCTTTGACATTTTAAACAAAAAATTGGAGATGGTAAAAAAATAGGGAGAAAATACACAGGATGCATATTAAATGATGCATATACACCATGCACGTATACATTAAAAAACATAAATGTAAAGGAAACACCTAAAAACATTTTCCAAATATTTCAAAAACCCTAAGAGTCGTAGATACCT
The DNA here is from genome assembly GCA_030762895.1 of Sophora flavescens. NCBI lineage: Eukaryota > Viridiplantae > Streptophyta > Magnoliopsida > Fabales > Fabaceae > Sophora > Sophora flavescens. Next base: position 148,678,209 of record CM061066.1, on the reverse strand, counting down.
TTTGAATAGGATTTTGATTTTGATCACCTACTGATATGAAAGAGTAGCAAACTAGCAATATTTTGGAAAAATCAACACACTAGACTCCTTTATAAAAGCCAAAATGATGTACAGTTATTGAAATGATGATCAACTGCTGGAACTTGTAAGCTAAGCCTTTTCTTACTCCTTTTTACTGTTTGGTTGTTCTGTTCTCAACTCATAAGATACTCAGAATAAAATATATGCTTGAGAAAATCAGATATGTTTCATACATGTTGCTTGACGCCCTTCCTCACAACCCAGACTTCCTTCTCATTTGCCTTCTTGTCTGAAAGATATCTATTGTAATCATCCCACGCCTCTTTTGATGCAGAGACAGCAAAAATAAAAATTAGTGGACCCCATGTACTGGCCGGATTTACTGGAGTAATGAGAGGCCATAGCTGCAGGCAAGCTATCAGCAAAAAGTACTGATTCATGAACCGGCTGAAAAAGGGAAGAATCAGATGATTCAAAAATAAGGACCAGACATTTAAATAAATGATAGCTACAAGGCATATCGGATATGTATATTTTATTAGAAATTTAACATGAAATTTTTCCACCCAAGAATAAGTCACATTGTTTAACAAAAAACCGAGCCTTGGTCATTCATAACACTTGAGAAAGCTTGAATAATATACAAAATGAATCAGGCTACATCCCTAGAATCCAGGATGCGTTAAGTGTTGTTAAATGGCGGCCATGGCATTGCAGATTTTGGCCCAACCCTATTTGCAATCCGCCAAGAAGTGGCTTTCACCATGCCTCAGATTAGCGGCCGCCATAGCCATGGCGCCATGGCTGAAATGGCAGCTCTGAGCCTTTTCTTTGGTTGTTTTCGTGATTTATTGGTGTTAGAAAATCTGAAAATATTACATAATATCTTTTTCATATTAGAATATTTAGAGTATCTTAGACTCTCTTAGAAGTTATTTACTATTTATATTTATGATTTATTTCCTTATTTAATTAGGTCTAAGATTTTACATTTAGCATAAAAAGGACTATAAGGTTGTCTTTTGTAATCATCGTCACATAATCTCCACATCAGATTGATATCAATCTTATATTATTTTGATTCCTATCCTTTTTCCTCCTTTCGTATCTAAAACCCTCCAATTCAACATGGTATCGGCGGTACAATCCTCCATGACTTGTCCCCGTCACTATTCCACCGCCAAATTCCCAAAAATTTGGATCTCTCGATTAAGCGCCTCTCCCCTTTGTGGCGTCTATCCGACACCTCCTTCTCGCCTCTCTCCCTTTCCATTATCAACGTATCGCGATACAACCTTTCACGCGCCTCGACGTGTTTTCTCATAATTGTTGCTCGCCCACGCATCATCATTTCTAGCCGCGCATGGTGGCACGTCAAATAGCTTCTACGATCGCCATGTCGATGCCTCTAACCTCGCCTTCATCTCCTTGGTCCAGATTTGGCCTCATCTTTTCCATTTGTGATTTGAAATTTGAATTGACGAGTACACCTCCTCATTGTAAATTGATCCACGTTGTTTTAACCCCTCTCGAGCACCTCTACCGTTTGTTTGCTTCACCACATTCATGTGGTTGTTTATCTTCCACGATATGTGATTTGATGTGTTTGACGCTCAAATTTGATATTGTTTGGCTCTGTTCTAGCACCTGCTACTCCTCCGGTGTTTGTCATGCCATTCGTTTTCCATTAATGAATCATACCAATGGCTTGTCTTCTCACCAAAGATCATTCAGGTGGTAACTTCGTTCCCATGGATGAATCATTTTAGTGGCGACTTCTCTTTCCATCAATGATGATTCCAATTATAACTTATATGGTTATGAGTCACAATGTCACACCAACCCAACTTTGTCCCATATGCTCTGGCCCCATTTCTCTGTCCCAGATCCATCGGTCTCATCTGTATCCTAGATGCTATGGCCTTGGTTCTTTGTCCCAGATGCACAAGCCCTGTCTCTGCCCTAGAAGCAAATGCCAACATTAGTTTCAATTTCAAAAATTTTGGGTCTTCGACATTGTTGTTTAAAGCTTCCAAATATGGTTTTGAGATGTTTGGATTTTGTTGTGCTTGATTGCTTGCCAAGAAATTCTGTCTGGTGATGATCATACAAATGTCTTGTTAAGTTATCTTTCCAAGAATTCTTTCTTGCATCTCCAAGCATCCCCAGTGTTGTCTTCCCAACCAAACTTTTGTGGAGCCTCGGTTTTTATATTTTGTTATTTTCATCTTGAAAGTCATAATTTGTAAAAAGCTTAAAGCTTAGTGCTTGAGGGGGAGAGTTAGAAAATCTGAAAAATATCTAATAGTATTTTTTTTATATCTTAGATGTCTTAGGATTGATTTTCTATTTATATTTTCTGATTTATTTCCTTATTTAATTAGGACTAGGATTCTACATTTATTATAAATAGGACTATTAAGGTTGTCTTTTGTAATGAACTTATCACATAATCAACACATCAAATTAATATCAATCTTATATTATTTTGATTTTATATTCACTTTTCTTCTCCTTCTATACCTAAAACCCTCCAATTCAACGATCGGGAATATTATAAAATCCCTTAAATTGGAAATACATAGATTCACCTTCAACTGAGTCTATGTCTTTGGACGCATCGAGTCACTGACCTCCGTCAATTCTTGCGAGGCAGCAACTAAGCGACACAACCCACCCTTCTCCGATGAGTGACGACCTTCTTTGGCACAACCCACCCAATGCCAGCCACCACTTGTCTCTGTCGAGGTAGTGACTTTTTCCTCTGACTCTGACTCTCTTTTGTTTGACATCCCAGTAAGCACACTCTCAATGTCTTTTTAATCAGTTGCAGTTTCAGTTTTTTTTTTCCTCAGTTGTTTCACTTTTTTTTGGTTTCTTACTTTGTGTTACACAATATGCACACAGTTAGGTTTTTCCTGCTTTTAAACTGTGACACTTTTGATGAATTTTATTTCATAGAATATATAAATAATTTCTTGTTCTTAGTATACATTATTTATTATCTTTAGCAGATTATTGTTTTTGTATTTGTTATGCATATATATTTTATTTTTAATTCAGCCGCCATGCTTGGCCATTTTTTGCAATGCCATCCATCCACCATAATTGTAAGGTGGATTTTTGGCTTTCTGCCATGGACCACCATTAATGACACGAGTTACATGAGTGTCAAATCAAAACTGTTTGGGATCCTCCACCACACTAATAATAGCAAGCAGTGTTTTTATTTGATGCTACATTCTTCCCTAATCTTCTGAACTCTCAACTCCTTGTGCAAACTATATGATGCATGTCTAAAAAACTGCGACAACACACAGAAGATCGGATAAAATGAATTTTCCCTCCATGCAATCAAACCGCTGCTGTTCAATATCAACGAGGATAGGGTAGGAGATAATATTGGAGAACCCAGAACAAGTGCAAAGAGGCACATGTGTGCATCAAGTTATGACATTTGCAATTATAAATAATGATTGATAAGAAGCATCAGTAGAAAGATTACCTGAACTGTTCCCATAAATTTTTTTGGAAGAAAGTTCAATACAGTATATTTTCTGTTTGATATACGATTATCACAATAAAAATCATGTGATGATTCATCATCATTGATGTAAACATAACGCTTCATTGTTGAATTTGGAGCGTCTGATTGCCTATAGATATCCTCTACAGCTTCATTGCAATGCTCAAAGAGAACAATTTTGAAAAACACTAACAGACATATTCTGCAAGCAATAAGGAGAGAAAATATCAGCTTTATACATAAAATTTGTTATCATGAAAAGTAGAACCAGGAAAGAATATCATCCAAACAAAAGATAAAAGATAAAATCATTGAACCCAACATGAAAACAGATTATCTCTAATTCTCAAAAATAAACTGAGCATCGCAATATGCAGGCCACATCATCATAATATAGATGCTATTCTTGAAATATATAAATGCTATCAACATATTCAGCATGGAACTTAAGATGTGTTGTGCATAATATCTTAAGCTAATTAGACCCAACTCCAACTGAATGATGAGTTTTTCACTGGAAGTACCAGGGCAATTTAACATATTAAAAGTGCTGAATAATCTTATAATCAGCTGAATATCAGGGAAATGCCTCACCGAGAATGAACAAAGACTTCCTTAGTCCAATACATGAATGTTGATATGAACCGAAGTATGGCAAAAAAACAATCATAACTACACATATAAATTCAGCACAAGCCAAAATTTTATACATGAAGTAGACTTCATCTATTTTTAGAGGAAACAAAAATAAACCATTCATAGAACGATTCAAACCCGAATGCTCATGAAACAGAAACTATAAAATAAATAAATTACAAATTAGAAAATTAACAGTGAAAATGCCATTTATACCGTGTTTTCTAAGAATACTTTTATTTAGAATCGGATTAAAATATCATCTAGAGTTAATATTACATGATATGAACTGATTCAGTGCTCACCTCAGCTAATTGCACGATTCAAACGTCCTAATACGAATGGAAATGAAATCAACGATGAAGTAATTTTGCTAATCGTAAACACATATTATCAATGAAATTTGAAGAGAGAACCAAATAGCTAAGAATCTACGAAAACCGAATTCGATCTAAGTTGGAATTAGACACCACATCATCTAAACTGTGCATTCGCTTTCGATTTTCGAAGGCGCGATCAAAATATTGAATGGTTCAGAGAAAGCGAGTAGAGGAGGAACCTGAGAATGTCATCGCTCCCTCTCTTCTGCACCGATACCTTGAAAATGGTTGAGAAGTGCGGTCGTTACCATTGACTTTGGGTAGTGCATTGGGTTCGGTACCTTCCAATCCGATAGAAATGAAATACGCGTGTTTCGTATATTATACCTACGGCTACGATCTTGCAATAAAAGTTTAGACGAGGGAAGACGCGTGCTCCTCAGAAGGCCACCAAATACCACTGAACCTTAGGGAGGAGTTATAATTAAATTTACATATTCTTTATTAATATAAGTGATCTAGAAATTGAATTTAAGTCACGATTAATGTAGTAGAATATTTGATCGGATGTGTCAACCCCTATTAGCTATGGCTATGATCTTTAATGTGTGATGAAAAAAGTAATGTTATTTGAATATAAAATTTTGAACACTGTAATATTGTATATATGTTTATTTTTATCTCTTACTTATTTTTTATTCCTTTGTATACATGTTTCTAAAAATACACTCAAAAATAAAATGCCTCAATTTTATGTACAAAAATCATTCTTAGATGAAAAAATTGAAAGTTCAACTAATATTTTGGTCCTATATATGATTTTTTTTAAAATAGTCCTTATGTATATAATTATTTTTATTTTGGTCATCATCGTTTATTAGTATTATAATGCCTTGTATGATAGGATCGGGTTGAAAATGATTATCACATGCAAGAATCAAATTGAAATTTGTCACAAAGAGGATCGAATTCAAATTGTTTTTTTGTTGAATTGAGTATCTCACATGATGATCATTTTTAATTTGATCCTATACTTTAACTTCAACAAAGCGATATTATAACACCAATAAATGGCGATGACCAAATTAAAAATAATTGTACATATGGACCGATTTGAACCTTTTTTACGTATAGTGACAAAATTAAAAATCGAGTGTCATATATAGAGATCAAATGATTGGTTTAGCCAAAATTGAAAATCAATACTCCCTCCAGTCCATATTATAAGCAAAAATTAATGCAATACACATATTAAGGTAGTTAGTTAATCTCATTTAATTTGGTCAAAAAATCAAGTTTTTACCTAAATTACCCTTTATGGTAATGAGAATTTGCTTGTGTTATTGGGAATAGAATGAGTCATTGAAAAACAAAATTTGTATTAAATTAAGGATATTTTAGAAATAATGTCATTAAATGAGTCATTGGAAAACAAAATTTGCTTATATATTGGACCAAAAGATTTGGGATTTTTTGCTTATAATATGGATCGGAGGGAATATATCTTTTTACATTCTCTATTTTATGAATTATTTTAGATACAATATCCCTCCATCAATCACATGTCATCTTATATATGATTTTTAAAATAATTTTAATAAGAGTCAAATTTGTTCAATAGTGTAAAAATATGTGATTAATTGATAGTGTAAAATAAAAATTTACACTGACAGTGGTAAAGTAGGTACAAATTAAATAGACTACATTTGATCCCAATATGCACATGTATGTCTACCAACTTATTAGTATACAATAAGGAGTAAACATCCTATTTGAACCCTAAAATTGTGAAATAGTATCAATTTGGTCCTTGAAATTATCGAAATTTCAAAAGTGTCGATGAATAATAAGTTAGTATCAATTTGGTCCTCATTTTACTCACTTAATATCAATTAAGTCCTCGATACTACTAACTTAAACTCAACTTACCCATACGATTTTCAACGGAGGGACTCGATTGATCACCGTTTTACAACTTTAGGAACTAATTTGGAATTTCGATAATTTGGGGACCAAGTTGATATTACTTCACAATTTCGGGGACCAAACTTTACTCATCTAATAAGAATGAATTGGATAAATAAATTAAATATTATTAATATATATAGGTCGTTTACTAATATGCCTAAAAATCAATGTGACCCTCTCATTCCTTACAAGTTTATTCTAAAAACACTCATTCATGAGTGAAAATAGATAGTAATAAGTGTTAATATCCCACTGATCAGCAAAAGGCTTGTGATTTTGATCAACAAGAAAAAGCCTTTTCTTTCTATATTTCTTTTTCTCCAACAATACTTGTTTTTCTTTTTTGTCATCACACCAAAACCTTGAAGTTCAACTACATAGCTAGAAAGCCAATCTACTTGTTACCGGACTTTCCATTGGGCTTGGGTATTGTTACAATTAAGTGACTGAAATTTTCTCTTGCCTACCATTTGGATTAAAGAAAAGGAGAGGAAAGAAAATCGGAAAGGAAAAGAGATTTGTTAATAGATTTTATTTAGTTTTAATAAGAGAGAAAATAAAACTAAGTTGCACTTTTAGTCTCTTAATTATGACTGATGTATGATATTCGTCACTAAACATTTTTACATCCTTTTGGTTCTTTGTAATATCCTATCTTTCGGAAATTAAATATTTTAATTAGATGGGAATGAGGGTTGGATAAATTAAAATTATTTAAGAATCTAAATACATATGCAAGTTTAAAATAAAATTCAAGCACTTCAAAAAATTTCATTAGGCAAGCACCTCAAACAAGCATGTCAAAACCCCTATTGGAAGCACCTCAATTTAAATCAATAATTAAGGTGGTTTATCATTAACCAAATTACAAGATAACTAGTATAGATCTTAATCATATTTAACTAATTATGATAAATTTAACTCAAGTTTTACTAATCATGATTAATTAACACTAATCTTAATTAATTAGCTAATTATTGATACTTATGCTTATAACTAATAGTTGAATTAGTAAATGAAGCAAAGACATGCGGCCAAAAACTAAGACAGATTACTAGGATTAGACTTTTAACCATATGAAGACACATAAGCTTAAGTAAAACCATAACAATATGGTGACACCTCCTACTTCATAAAGGATGACAAGCATAAGCATGTTGACACCACCTACTTGGTTAAAAAGGTGAAACACCTTAAATTTTATACGGCTAGCCTAGCCAACTTTTAATCAAACACTTATCTTAGTCAATCCTTATATTGAAATCATTATCTTTTAAGTCTAGCTAGCTAGTCGGCAAGGATAACTAAAATTCTATTAATTGAAAAAGTCATCAACCTAAATAGGTAACACATCATGCTAGCAAAAACATGACATGCTTCAAATAAGTGACACCTCCTACTTGATGAAAATGGATGAGTTTCACATGATACAACTATTTGGACGTGTAAGAGTTTCCAATAAAAGGATTTAGTTGTTCAAAACAAAGCATACATAAGGAGAAGCATGGTACACGGTCAAAGGAAGTAAATAAATAAAGTTATGATTAAACTATGTAAAAATAAATCAAGTCTAACAATGTCAAAAATGTTGGTTACCATGCTTGCATACCTATACTTGGCAACCTCCCTTGTGCTCTTTATACTTGTAATTCTTAGGCCATTTTCCCTTTCACTCAAAAAATTACTCCTTGATCATTAAACCACCATGCCATCTCACTGGACATTTTAGGGACTTGTAGTTCATTCTTTCTTTGTTTACCCCACCTCCGCTTGCCTTCCCTTTGTGTTAAATTTTCACGCCACCTCCTCTTTAACATTTTCTTCCTTCATGAAAATTCCTTGATCACAATTAAACCATGCAGCTACTTGCCATCTCTTGATCAATATTGGGGCACGCCTCTTGCCCTCACTTCTTCATTTCACGCCAGCTTTGGGGCCTAGGGAGTATAGCTTTAAGTGACTCGTCAGACTTGATTTAAAGTATTGTTTCTTACTTATCAATTAGCATAAAAGGAAAGAAAAATAGCTAGTTAGTCAAATTAACATGAAAGAAAGCAATAAGTCGGAGAGAGAGTGTGAAGAAAAAGCGTGAGAAGGAGAGAGAGAGAAACTGGTGAGAGTGAGAGAAAATTCTAGAGAGATTTCCGATCAATCCGTCTTCGTCTATCAAAATTCGATTATATCGTTGTGATCCTCACGACGTCTACTTCATTATCCTATCTTTTTTTTCTTGATTAGGCTAAGGTAAGCCTATGTCCTTTTTATGCCTAAATGCCGTCGGCGATGGTATTGAGGTTATCTTTCAATTCATTTATCGATTTCCAATTTCGTCTTCAGATTTGGATTACACGTGATGTCTGCTTCACAATGATGTGTTCAGGTGAATTTTTGGAGCCCCAAAGGGTGGTGAACCAAGCGTGGGCAGATTTGTGAGTATAGGAGTGAGCTCGCTTCGTTGCGTTAAAGCTAGCCTCACGACACCTCGGGTGGGGAAAGAAACTATTTAACGTCAAAACGGCGGGGTTACATTTAATTAGATAATGGCATATGGCGATCCAAACCCTACACGAGAGCGAGTAACAGACAATGTCTATACCACATCAGGGACTACTCAGTGGTACCAATGATGATATGGAAATTATACGTTTATCGTCGTTACGCTACATATATATATATATTATTTTATTACGTGATGATTACTGTTTGACTGGTTGATTTAAACTTGGTACTTGATATATGATATCATGAGTGTTGTAATTATTTTTGAAAGTGTTTATACTTATTATTATTGTTATTATTTTATTATTATTATTATTACTATTACTATGAGTATTATCATCATCCCCATCATCATCATCATCATCATCATCATCATTATTATTATTATTGTGATTATTATTATTATATTTTGGTATTTATTATTTGGAAATGATATTATGACATGATGATATATGATGATGATTTTGGATAACATGATGACGATTATGATGATAGGATGAGTGTTATGATTGTGCTTAGAGGATTGAGTAAATCATAAGTCATGTTGAGACACGAGGATGTATTTGGGGATTGCATATGATATGTGATAGCGAGTGCTTAATCGAGATAATTATCGTGAGATGGGGTTGAGATTAATGAGATGAGATTATTTTGAGATTATCTATGAGATTAAGATGATCGGTTAGGCACTTTAGGGGTGACAGTCAAACATGGTCAGTAGGACCTGAAACATGGTCGAGTGGGGTCCATGCCTCGGAGGGAAAATTCAGGGGGATAGGCTAACGACGGACCATCCAGAGATGATTTCATTTTAGTCGCAGCTATAGTTCATGCATTGCATGAGCATCCTGGATTGTGGTCCAAGGTGGGCACCAGGTTGTGTAGCTATAGTGCCATTGCTTTACGTGGGCACCCTCCATCCGCTGGAGACGAGGGTGTTGGGTGACTCGGGGCGTGTCGATTATATTGTTGTGATATCGGATATGGCGAGATACCTGAGGAGACTATTTATACAGCATTTGCATTGCATCATGATGGAGGGTGGAGGAAAGATCCTAGATGTGGATTGAGGGTGATTGTGTTACATATATTTATACTTAGGAGACGGATGTTTAGTGTGCCGTTATTTAATTAAATGTTGCTAAACCCTTTCCACGTTTGATGTTATATGGTTTCTTATCCCTGTCTTCTCTATATTGCATATGTTTTCTTTTTGGTGATTGTGATGAGAGATCCTGCGGGGAGCTATATAGGAGGAGCTTGGTGGGACCTCGTATGAGCCAGGACGTTGGAGAATGAGCGGTGGATCCTCATAGTTGAGTACAAATTCTATGGCCGGTAAGCGTCTTGTCTCTTTTAGGATGTTGTTTTTATTTCTGTTTGATTATCAGTTTGTATATTTTGGGATCACGATCGATGGAATTACTCTCTTGTCTTGCATCGAGACTTGAGGTGTATATATATGTATGTATGTTAAGTTTTTAAATTTTAGCTGTTTTTAATATACTCGCTTAATGACATAACGAATTACGTGCATTAATATTTTGGGTTTTTTTAATGGGACGTCGCGGCTCTTAATTCTTTACTTTTTCTAATGTTGCAACCTCAATCCCATGGCCAGCCCAATGTCACGTGAGACCTTAAGAAAACATATTTGTGTGAGTGCAACAGTCCAATAGTAAGGTGCAAAATCATTTATATAACAAATAAGTTGTTTGAGTGGAGACCAAAGCAACGACTTTAGTAGATCCCTTGGGCTGGGCCTGGTCAGTCCTTTGCCATCTCACTATCATAACTCCATCACTTTTGTCTCACGTGGTAATGTATTGTATATTTTCGTGAAATGTATATTTTCATTAATAGACATCTAGCATTACTCTTTTATATTGTCTACCAAGCTGCCTCTCATCAGATTTTGATTCTTGACATTATATTCGGTACCAACTGGATGCGTTTCAGTTGAATACGATTTCAGCTATCCACGCATTCTTCAATATAGAGACGTAGGTATTCCAATGTTGATTAAACTTTAAAACAAGAACTTGACAATCTGGATATGTATAAAACAAAATTAGATTTTAAAATTAAATATTTTTTAAAAAACACTTGAAAGAAATCATTATTGACAATAATTACATCTATCTTCCCTTTGAAAAATATTGTAAAATGCTTTTGTTTGATTTGGATTTTGATCTTGATAAAAAAATACATGTGATTCTCGTGTCATGCAATTTTTCTACCTATTAGCATTATTTAACATTACAAAACTCTATTCCTCCTCTACACACGCGACGGACTCACCATTGGAGTGGTTTTGCGGAATGCATTTTTCGATTTAATCATCCCTTTACTCCGTTTTTTTATCCCATTTTATCTAAATAAGGGGTTTTTCCACATAGATCCGGTTTTTCTTCGTGTTTTTCATGTTTTTCGTCTTCCTGTACAGGCGGTAAAGATTGTCGTTAAATCACTGTCGTGAGGCTTGTTTGATTTCCATCCCCGTGCGTTGTTTGTTTGTTCTCCTCTTTGGTCATGTGTTCGTTTGATCAGATTGACAAATTGCTTCGAGACATCACGAGATTTGATCGAGACTGGACAACGTATTAATCCTTGACATTTGGGATCTGGTGACTTTGATTTTTCACTTTTTAGAGTTTGATTTTATGTTATGTGATTAACTCTGTCTTTGAATTGTTCAATAGATTCCATACTTTTCTGTTTTAAGCATGTTGGATTTATGTTGCTCACGTATTTTATCAATTCGAATTAATGAATATCTTTTAGAAAAAAAATACCTGTGTGTTTTATCACTTTTTTTTGATTGTGATCTCTCATTATCTTAATACCTTAATAACAAAAGAGATTATAATGATCCATTATTGCAAAAAAAAATTAAATGAAATCTTTTTATATCAATTTTCAAGTCAGAAAATTGCAGTTTTCTCTACATATTAACATTAGCTATCTAAATCTCATTATTTAAATATGACACTCCAGTTCATATTATTATCCTGTAACAATATTCATTTTACAATGATATGCGATATATTTCGATATATTTATCTATAGTAATGCCAATACACAAATGTCTTGTAATATAAGTGTTATTATATTATTATAAAAATGAAAATGAAAATATAATTTTTGTAGCCGCCTTCCCAGCAGAGTCCCACGTGGCTCGTAAACACAAAGCTTCGGTCTGGGGCCTTGGCTAATGGATCCCACTTGTTTTACGCTAACTAAATTGTGTCGACAAAACTCGCTGTCTCTTTCTTCCTTTCATCACGTCATTTTTCTTAGTGGCTTCATTGCGCCGTTCGCAGGGATATTTCACTCGCGCGCGTGTCTTGTTTGGCCACTTCAAACATTCAACACAAGTTTTTTGTTTTTTTTAAAAGATAAACATTAATAACATATTCTTTTTTACTATCTTACTTCGACACTTTTCTATTATTGAATAATTTTATATATAACATATCTAAACACGTGATTTTACATGAATTCTATGTTATTGAATGGATTTTACGTAAGACCCATTCAAACACGTGATTTTACGTGAATTCTCTTAATAATGTAAGATGGGTTAATGAAACGCTGATAAAGTTTGATCCCTAAAGACGATTCGTTAAGAGATTTGCATGACATTTGAATTGACGATTTGTCCCCTTTAAAGCGAGAAAAAGGATACTTCCAAGTCTTTTCATGAAATGAGTGGAAATGGGGGGGTTTTGTTTTATTTTTTTAAGAGAATACAAAACAGTATTATTAGGGCATTGTTTAAGAATAATAAAGTAAAATTCTATAATCAGGGAGATAGTGTGTTTGGCGTTTAAAAAGTTGTGAAATTTGGTTGTTCAATACAAATTTTTTTTTATGGATTCAGTGTACCAATATGCCAGGATGACTCATTAATAAGATATTTTTTAAATTGGATTTAATGCTCTCTCTCAGAGCTCTCAGAATTTTTGATTACAAAGGGGCTAAACTCTTCAAAAGAAACTACAACGAAAATTAAACATGGAGTAGAAACTCTAACATCATCATACAAAGCTTGGATAATGGTAGCAGCAGGATGATCATAAATCAACATTGAGCAATCTTGATCAAGCCAAGTTTGCGCGCAAGATGACCAACAAATATTGGCTTCCCTGAAGGCATGTTTAATTTAATCACCTATTTCCACGAACCTCCTCATTGTTTATGACAAAGATCAGGCTGTTATGGTCTGTGTCCATCTAAGATTTTCTTCGTGACACATTCTCAGTGAAGCACTCTTTATAAGACTAACCGCCATAGAGGGGAAAATCTCTTTTGGAGCATTCTTGCTTAAAGTTTGGACGAAATAAACTACATGTATGTGTTTGCCGTGTATGCATATGTGTGCATGTGTTTCTGATTTAAAAATAATGATAATGATATCATCCAAACTCTAAGCAAGCACTATGAAAATAACAAAAAAGAATGAGATATGAATGATCCAGAGAAGTTTTCTCTACAGCTGATGTTAGTCTTTTATGCAAATACCTCACTGAGAAAATGTCACAACCAAATGCTAGATGGACACACACTATAGCTCATCTTTAGTCACAAACAATTAGAAAAATTGAAAAAACAGTAAAATCTATTTATTTTTTTTTTAAAAAAAACCATCTTCACTAATTTCAAAAAGACTTGGAAATTACCCCAAACACCCATCCAAACAGAGCTCTGATTGTGTAAAAGCGTCCCCCTTGCCTTTACTTCATGATCAGCTCCCCTTTTCTCCTCCCATATCTCCCTTCTCATTCTCTCAAATCTCGCCACTGGTGACGAGGTTTCCATGTTTTGATAAGTGATTATAGCCCCTCCTGTGGAAGTGGGTATGGGGCTGGGTCGTCCAGATTCAGTCGATACTGCGATGGCAATTAAAATTCCCATGAAGCAGGATGGAACGAAAAGCACACATGTGTAAATGAACACAAAAAACGAAATTAAAATTATGCAGTAAAAGCGTAATCCCGGCGATTTAGCGGCTTGTCGCGAACTCATCACTAGTTTTTTGCTTGAAGCATAAAAACAGAGAAACAATAACAAACAATTTCCCGTAACAGCAAATTTTTCAGCAACTATAATTTTAAAGCAACAAACAGTGAAAGCAACTACATGTTCATGTTCTGATCACATAAAAAAAAAAACATCAAAGCTCCAAAACAGAGCCAACAACATGTGGTTCTCGCTATACGTGTAGTCAGCGTGACCGGAGCTAGTCGCGTGGAGCCTATGTGCCAACACCCCATTTTCTTTCATAAATAACCTTAATATATTTATATATATATTAATATATGTTTGAATATGGTTTTTAGATTGTTTGTTGGCATCTAAGTTCATTTTTGGAAAGTTGTATAGAAAGACTAAAACTATTTTGAAGTCACAGTAACATGTTTAGCCAGCATTTTGATCAATATATTGAGTTACAGATATTAGATATAGGTGTCTTTGTGGAATTGGAAAGATAAGAGAATTTTCTACAACCCCATTGAAGATATAAATCAAGTGCGGAAGTTTGAGTTTGTCAAAAATAATCAATTATGGAAGCGGTAGGTGAACACATGCGGATTTTGGATATAAGCTCCCACTAATTTGGGCCTATCTCACCCATTTCAAACCCAAATTAAGTATATAGGCACTACTTGGAAAGCTTATTTGAAGATATCTGTTAGGATTGAATTGATTTCGAAATATTGGTCAGAAATATCATTTGTAGGTTGAGTGAAAAGTGAGTCATATGGCATAATTAATTGCAAGATTAGGTAGGATAATTGAGTGCAATGCTTTTGTTTCATTCTTTTTGACTCACCAACCTATACATCCCACAATCAGATAACACCTCAAAACAACTCATAGTGGAGCAAAACAGCCAGGAGTGATTTATGGATTAGTGGAGCCCATCCTTGAGAAGAAAAACCAATAATCGGGTTTAGTGGAGCGAAGCAAGAACATTCACCAACCCACGAAAATATTAATTAGAGCCACCAAGGGCACGAATTTTGGGCAGATTTATAGAGTTTATAAGCCTATATAAGGATGGTTGATGACACTAGAGAGGAGAAAAGAAAGCTTAACCTATAGACCAAAACAACCATTGCTGAAAACTTGAAACGGTGGAACAATTTAGGTAAATCCTTCACTACTTCTACATATACGTTGGATCTTGTTTCAAATTCATATAGAGTTCTAGGCTTATATTAGTCATATCCAACGGTAAAGCAATTTCTGTTTAATCCATATAGTGAGAGTTATTCATCTTATAAGTTTGATTTGAGTTCAACTCGGGTAGCTCAAGGCCAAATCAGCTTGAGAGGATAAATGCAGTAATACCGATGCTTAGTTGGATCTAGCTGAAACTTTGCATAAGATAAATTAAAGGTATATCTTTATTCTTACCGTTCAAATTTGTAAAATAATGTCTGGTTTGTGAATAAAGGCAAGGACAGTGGCGGATTTGTGGTAATTAGCGCCGATTTTAAGTTCTTTTACCGTATTTGCACTCCTGATGTGTTTCGTGGTGAATCTTTAAGCTCAGGGACCCTAGTGGATCTTATTTCTTCTTAAGCGTGAACTTTGATCCAGGTATGGGAGAAGGGTAGGTGTTTACATAGACTTGAGTTAGAGTTAAGTAAAAGGGTCCACACACCCGTATTTATATTATTGCCAAATGATTTTAATACGTATAGGGCTGTGATTGTTGATTATAACACATGTTAGTGGTCGTTGTTGTTGGATATTTTATTATTCATGCTTATGTTCATAATGTTTGGTTTTGTGATTATCTTTATTCTTTGGTGATGTTAATAGATATGTGCAGGCAGCAATAATGTGTTGGATTATCTTGTTGTTATGGTGTTGATGGTTAAGTCTTGGGTATGCAGCCCCAAACAACGTTAATATTAAATCTCAGTACTTGTTGGTGCAATCGGAGTGGTGGCGTTTGCAGATTGATTCTTGTTTGACATGCCATTTCATTGGAGATGTTGTTGGGAGATGTTCGACATAGGAGATCGCCCGAGAATAAAGAGCGTCCGACCAAATCCACGATGGGTTGCAAAGGTTTATTAATCGTGGCCCAGTGATAGGAGGCATCCATGGTTTGGTGTGTTGGCTATCCATGGGGTCTACCCAGTTGGGTGGACTGTTGGTGTTGGTGTTTATTGGCCATCTGAGATATGTAACTCAGGGAAGTCGTTCATCTTGAGTTATTTGGATCTATTTGTCATGGTTAGATGCAACGGGAAATAGTTGGTGCCTTGCATTTACACCATATATTGATGATGTTATTGTTAGAGGTATGCGTTGATACATGCTAAAGGCTATATGCCTATCTTTGATGCCATGCTATTATGATTTACTTTACTTCCTACCTCTATCTTTGATTATGTACATACATGAACTTACTTTCGCCGTTTGTTTAAATGTGTTTGTGACTGACGGCACTTGCGAGAGGATGGCGAGGCAGCCGAGAGAGAGTGACCTCAGGAGCCGCCACTCATAGTTAGGGCCTCTTTTTAAGTTTCAGGAAGTGCTTTTGGTTTAGATGTATTTAGTTATACGGAAGGATTATGCAACTCTGTATGTGACATCGGGGTTGGGTTTTATTATGTTTATTTCTTTTACAACTTATTTTATTAGCCGATTTTGAAACTTGGTTCCTTGTGGGACTTTTCTACCCATGGACGACTCACAAAGTGCCCAGCCCGAGGTTATGCATGTTTGTTTTAATTGACTTTTGGATTTTTATGTCCTTTATAATGCGAGTAGAAAGGTGTCACACTATGGGTGGTCGCAAACTACGCT
>CM061066.1:148471708-148660909 GCA_030762895.1 Sophora flavescens | reverse complement strand
AAACTCCTCCACAACGTAATGTTTTATGCTATCTTTAATCTAGTAAATTTTGGAAAAACATCATCGGTAGCTTCGCTCCGCTCAGGTGCTCATATTATCTAAAAGATTAACTCGGGTAGGGAGGAGAATCTGAAAACTAAAAAGCTCCATAGTAAATTATGGATAGTCACAGTCGTTGCATTACCAAACAAATTTATCATTCATCTTGCACAAACCACACCTTGTTTGAGTTTCTGGAATTAAATTAAAATATGTACTAAGAATAAGTATATATAATAATGTTTATTAATTGGCTGTAACTTGAGAACAAAAGTTTTCTTGACTGAGGAGGTATATAGTCGGTCGAAACTGGTGAATAATAAAGTCAATTCATTTTAGATAAATTGATGCTATTTCCAGAACTATTTAGGAATGATAAGTACCGCTCATCGATTCAGAGTTTTACACGGTATCGGATCAGATAGTTTTTTATTTAATTAGTAAATTGTAATTAGACTTCCATAAAGGCATATAGCTAATCACACTAAAAATTCCTTTGCCTTTTTATTAAGAATGAATGTATCCTAAGTGATATTTGAAACTGAGCAACTCTCTTTTTATAAACTCTCTTATAAACTCGATCTAGTCATGTCCCAGGATTAATCATATATAAGTTTTGATGAAATTAAATTGACATTCGTTTATAAATATTATTTTATTGTAAAAGTATTTAGATAAACTTAGTAAACAATCCAATAAATTAAAGCAGAAGATAAAGATAGTACGGATAAATATATTAATGGAAAACAATTTTGTTACTTCCGTATATTGAAAAATAAAACTCTAGGATTAATGGGTAAGTTAAGTTTGTATTGCCGAACCAGTATTTTTCCACCGAAATGGGAAGTTGTTGACACTTACTGAAAGGATTTGGTCTAAACTTAATAGTTTACTGAATGAGTTTGTCTGCACTTCGGGACATTATTTGATTTGACGTGGTCTGAGGTGACATTGTGCAGTATGAAATGCGTCAAGTTAGGTGCCTGAGATGTATTTGTTCCCTCTTTAGCTTATATGGTCTAAATTGTGTTTTAATAATTGGTCGTAAATCGCCCTTGAATGACAACGACTAACAATATTCGATTCAGTGTATATTTTTCAAGAGAAGTATCAATGATTTAGTTTTTTAACACATCACACAAGCATAAAAATAATTGTTTGGGCTGGGTTTTAAATCCAATGCGGGGTTTTGGTTTTAATCTTTGGGCAGATAAGGAGAGGTGCATAATTTGCTCCAGAAGATCACATGTTCAACTTCAAGGAGGTATCTTAAAATCAAGAGTAATAAAATATGACTGATAAGTGATTGGCAAACAAATGCAAGTTTTACAGATTATGTAAAATTAAATGGCAACAACGTGGTAAAAGATTAAGAATAAGATCAGTTTAAGTTCAATTCAGATGCAAATTATAAATAATAAAAAAATAGTGAATTTCAATTTCATCATACCTTTGGAGTTAGATCCAAATGGGTATAGTGTATTATCAGCTACATGTGTGTTCTAATTTGCTTTCACCAATGCAACGATTAACGTAGTATGCATTTGCAAGCTGCAGTGAGCGAACGATTCATGGAGTAAGGTACCATCAGCTAGTGGGAGGGAAGGGCATTAAATAGGGCGGGAGGGAAGGGGGACGTAGCTGCTGCCACAGTCCCCCTTTCCTCCCCATGTTCTTTATCTCTATATATATATATATATATATACACATATATATATATAATTTGAGAATAAAAACAATTGACCTCAAATTCAATTACAATATGTATAATTTCAAAACATTTTATTTTCAATTATTTTGGAATCATAGAATAGATACAATTAGTTTACATTAAAAAAAAGAAATTGATAAAACATATACTACTTATATTGATAATAGATAATTTTTACTTCATGAAAGCCGTAAAAGTGTAGAATTGAAGAAGTGAAGTTATAGATATGTATTGGAATGCCGAATGTCCCTGGCACGAAGCTCCAAAGGGAAAGTGAAAAATGGTTTGTGTGGAAATTGCGTGAAGTATTATTTTGATAAGTGATAAAACTTTAGATTCACCGATACAAAGTTTCCTTAGATGATTTCTCTCTCTCTTAACGAATATAGATTAGGATCTTCGTAAGAATCTATGTCGCTAAAGTTGATTATAAATCTATTTGAGTAATTTATATTATATTAAGTTGTTAATCATATCTCAAATATGATTATATAATTTGTTTGTATATATTAGTTAATTTTTTATGCTATTTCACCAAGTTATGCAAATTAGATTTTGTCCCCTACCTTAAATTTTCTCTGCCTCGTTTCTTTGTCTGGTCAGAAAAAGTTTTACACTGACATTTACCAATATTATGATGTGTACTTTTATTTTAATAACTATGAAAGAAAAAATAATAGTGATACAAATTACAAGATATTATTAAATGTTTGTATAAAGATACTTTATATTGACAATGAATGAAAATTAAACTCCTAGAATAACGTTTCATGGACTTAATTATCCATACCGAACCCATACCCATAAAGGTAATACCCTACTCTTGTGTCAGTATTTTTTTACTTTTACCCATAATAGGGTCCAAATTGTCATCCCTGGGATGATGTCTTAAGTTATAAAAAGTAAAAATAAATGATGTGAAATCGAGAGCCATGTACGACCTAAAGAGGGCCCTGATGTGGTGCTCTTAGAGCACCTGCATTGGTGCCAATGGGGAGGGTGCTTAAACTCTTAAGTATCGATGCTTTATTTATTTCACGATGGAGCGAAATATGATGTATATGTGAGGTCCTATGGTCAATTTTAAGTAACTTTTTAATTGTTGGATTGGAGAGATGAAGATTAAGTTATAAAAATTAAAAATCGAATGTGGGGATATATAACGGCATGATCCATTTAAACTCAAATAAAGCGTTGGGATAAAGACACTCTTAGAAGTAAACTGTCACTTTTTCTAAAACAAAAAATAAAATAAAAATTTAAGAGGATACAGTTCATGTTTTAAAGCTGAACAAATCACCCATCTTAGCAAATATTTTTAGTGAGGTTACATATCCTATCAACGAAGGACCCTAAAATTGAATTGAAGTCGTGTAGTTATGGCGAGTTTAATTGTTTTCCAACTACCGTTGGATTATCCGAAAGAGAGCTAAGGGCGATGCGGGGAAAATGGCTATAGTGTTGTGTTGGGAAACTCTTGGTGGGGTTGCTGGTTTGTAAAGTGCTACTGGGTCAGACAGTGATTGCCATAAACGAACCCCCACGAAATGGTGCCCATTCCCTTTATTGTCAGAGAGTTTGAATTTTGGTTTATAGAGGAAATCAAGCAAGAGCTTTTTGTGGGACAATGAGTCCATATCTTACTATGCTTGTGTTTTCTTCATCCGTGAATTGGTAAACTGCCGACACCTATGAATGGGTGTAGGCGAATTTGTGCAGATCAATTTTTGCATGCAGAATGCACATTACTACTGATAGATTCTCAATGCTGGCAATGGCATGTAGTTAATTTTATTTCAATCAAAGCAACTTGCCAGGGAATTTGCAGTTGGGTTCGTACGACTTTTGGTGGAGGAGGATAGTGTGTGTTCAACAACCAGTTGGGAGTCGTCAAAACTGAGCTTGAACCATCCACACCCAATTTTAATTTTAAATTTTACAACATTTCCAAAAATCCATGAAAGTTAGGATGCATCCATCCAGGGTAGATACACCATTTCTATCTCACTTTAAAAACCGTATTATTTTAGAGTAACCAAATTCATTCAAACCATAGTTAAAGAAAAAAGCTGAAAAATCTTAACTTTCATCAAAACTCAATCATAATATTCTTAAAAAGTTGACTGATCTTTTTTCAACTTTCATATCACCAATTTAATAATTACATATTTAAAAATCAGTTTGATTAACAACATCAAAATAATATTCATTCTATAAAACTACGGTGGTAATAATAAACTATCCAAACATGAAATTAGTTACTATAAGTCTATAACCCCATTTTTAATCAAGTTTGCAAAACCCTATTCATCAAATTTCAATTTGGGTTCCAAAACACACCCGTAACCATTGGGGATTAACTTTTCCTTCCTTGTACAGCATGCAAATGGTCCATAATTTCTATGCATCTGCAAGTTCGAATGTTGACGTTTCTGCACGAATTACCATCTAGATACCTCAATAGAAGAAAACTGACAGGAATTTTGCATGTCGTTTTCCTTGGGTCAAATGGAATTGTTTTAGAAAGGCCATAAATTGTCTGAATCTTCAATAAACGTAACATAGCTCCAGCTGGAAAAACATTATAAGCTGAAAGTTACATTGCAACGGGAAAAAAAAAATCATATTTTCCAGACATATAGAAGGAAATACTTTACCCATTCATTGAGGCTTGTAACAGCAAAATCTGTCTTCTGTTGGGAGCTGGATAACAAAAGAGTGGAAAAAGAAATATCATCAAGCCAACCGGATAATAATCCCATTTGTGAGAATGCATTTCCATATAACTTCATGTCAACAGTTATCTAATGGCACTTTAGAAGAGCTCAATCCACAAAATAAATAGCTCAAGTGCTATGATAAATTCCCCAAATATAGAAGATGAAATAAACATACCTTTAAGTTAATTAATCAAGGGTAAGAAAAAAAGTAAACTGTAACAAACATAAGCATTTACTGGAACAATAAATAATATTTCTAGTGGCATCAGTATACAAGGAACTAACAGTATACTTTGTTAGTTTATATGAGAAGGTATAAACAACTGAGCTGTGGCATCTAGAACTCTTACAACTTTTTGTTGATTTCAGTTGTCCTTGCAATTTCTTGTGTAGCTAGACAGCGATAATCTTGACTGTGACTGGAAAAAATCAAATGGCGTTCCTGCTCCAAAAGATCTTCTTGTGGAATTTGGAGAATCTGATAGAAGAGGTTCATACACAGGGTTTCTGCTTTTGGGTTGTGTTATCGACAAGGTAGAAACCTCTTTCTCTATAGATCTGGGCTGAGACTCGATGGTGCCGAGAGACAAAATTGGCCCCCCCAGACGCTCAGCCTGCTGAAGTGTATTGATTTTGCTTGGTCTATATGTATATCGGAAGTACTTGATGGCTAGGAATTGGACCCATCCCGGCTGCAACCATGAGCTGTATGGAATTACAGTTTCCATCAAAACATAATCAAATATAATGCACAAAATGTTTGGGGGAAAATTGAAGAATAAAATGAGTTTGGCTCCTCTCTAGGACAAATATGATCTACGTTAACTTATTCCACACTAAGCAATGAAGCAGATATTTGAATTTTATCAGGAAAAAGGGAAGAAATGTAAATGGAATTAAGTCAAATTTTGGGACAAGATTTCAGCAGAATGTGAAATCTTATGAACTAACAGAGGAAAGCAGATTGAGAACAGGGCAATGATAGGTGTCCCACAAGAAGAGCTATTCCTCGTTAAGGATAAAAAAAAAAACAGAAAGAACTTTCCATCAGGCGCAAAAGATGTACCAAGGTACTTACAAAAATTGCTATCCAATACGATGGTTGTCGACACAACCGAAACATAATTGTATACATCCCGGATGAAGGAAGAGCACTAAAGATCCAGTTGATGACATAAAAGGCAGCCAAATTACCCCATATAGCAAGATGTTGCAATATGGTAAAGGAACTGCAGGCATCAAATATAACTACATAAGTCGGGCAATTAAACCAGAGAAACTTTTCCAGCAGGTAGAAGCAACTGCTTTCAAACTGCAATGATTCTTCTCCCAGCTGTCACACAAACCAAATAACATTTGCAAACCAAGCAAAAAGTAAACAAATAACACACACAAAATCCCCTTTTCTTGACAATGGATACTGTACAGTATACACGCCAGCATTGGAAAGAGTTTCAATATTAACATTTAACAGCAAAGCACCCAAAGCAGAATAAGAGCAAAGTTAAATTATGATAAGCAATTGTATCAACAACTACTAGTATTAAAGCTTTACTTGGTCTCCATTGCTACTACAATAGCCTGCAACCATATGCAACCGGAGAGCGCAACCATTGAAATCTCCTCCATTTCACTTTTATCATAGGCATAAGCATGTATGCTTATTACAAATACAACTATTGCCTGCAAATCACAATCAATACCAATAAGAAATGAACGGGCATAAAAAATTTACGAAATTAAATAACTGATTTTTGTTAGAGAAAAAGGAACTTGAGATGCTTTTTTTCCAGGAACAACATCAGTCATGACTCATGAACATAAGCTTCCTATGAACTCATCATCTTGGTAACTTTTAAATAATTAGTTGTCATTATAAATACCAAAACTATGCTCACAAACAACACTTACATGGAAGAGAGATCGCCCAAACCATCCAGCGAATGTACTAGGATTTAAAAGCCTGTTCCAATACTTTAGTCAATTTAATGATTATCATTTACCAAACGAATTGGTTACGTTGATAAAAAACAATGAAGTGATTGCTCAGTGCAAGTTAAACAATTTTCCCACTTTGTCGAGAAGGTTATTCAGTTGTAATAAATTTGATTATTTAGTAATAAAATGTGGCAATCAAACTAAGATGAAAAAAATTTGTTCACTTGCAGTGGACTGAGTGTTATGCAAAAATAAGAAGATTTTGTAGCATTTAAAACAGCAAGGCAAATAACAGCATTGCAAACCTCCCAGCTTGACAATAAAATAAAATTTGAGGATGCTGCATCACAGTTTCTTCAGTTAGATCTTTGTCAAGCACACTGACTAGAACAGGAACACTGGTGTAGAAAACATTATAAGCCATTAAACTAACAGAATTGAAGAGGCTGGTTCCAGAGACACCTGAGATGAATGAAAAACTGAAAATACAACAATCAGAACCATACAAATTTGAGAATAGAAAGATATTGGAATGCACTTCTTGCAGTGCGACATTCATAGACTTCAAGAATAATCATGATAGGGTAAATAGAAAGGGGGGAAACGGCCTTGATTTTCCCTAGTTTTTTTTTCTTTTTCTGGGCAACCTGCAGGTGCTTTTATGTACTTCATTTTATACAGCTGCCTACCCTTTTTGCAGGGGCATCCATTTTCAAAATAAAAAGCTGTTTATATGGGGGAATAGAAAAAGGAAGGTAAATGATGTTAGGAACTCACAAGATTTGGATGAAACATATCAGTAGGGACTTGTAGAATGAATACTGAGAAAGAAATGCTGTACGGTTGTAAGAGTACCGGCCATGGACCAGAATTAATCTTTTCAGAAATCTAAACTCTGCAAATTCATAAATCATCATAACATTAGACAGGAAATCGGGTAGTCATACGCAAATAATAAAAGAACGAGAACATCCAATCCACCTCATATAATTTTCAACCACTGAGAAAGAGATCAAATTGTGGTAGCTAAAAATAACATGAAAAAGTTATTCAAAAAGGTTCTGATACAGAACAGCAATGTAAGTTGACCGATATGAGTACAATATCTAGCAAAATTTCAAATGGGATAAAAGAAGGAAAAGATGCTTGGCGCACTGCATTAAGAACGAGTATACACATCATAATTGCACCTGCAAAAGGTATAAAATGGCTTACTTCAATACTGTAATCAGCCGCTCTTGCTGCTTGCAATCCTTCTCTGCCACTAATCCCCACACCAATATCAGCTTGTTGTATCATCCTTACATCGTTCCCGCCATCCCCGATTGCCAATGTTCTGTAATCACATGATTTGATGATCTGTACAAGCTGCAACAAGTAGTGTATAGGGAAAACCAGTGTCATTATTTTATTTTTATTTTATAAAAGGAGGATTTATTAAGAGAAGAGAATATTATGGTTGAATTTGAAGGTTTTTAGGTAGGGAAAGAGGAAAAAAGAGTAACAAACTATGAAATAATAAGACTGATATTGAATTGATGTAATGATGATGTGATTACAAAAACAACCCAATAGTCCTATTTATACTAAAAGTAGAATCCTAATCTTAATCAAATAGAGAATCAAATTATAAAATATAAATAAGAAATAAATCCTAAAAGATTATCTATGACACTCTAAGATATGCTAAGATATGAAAAGATATTATCGAATATTACAAAAGACAACCCAATAGTCCTATTTATACTAAAAGTAGAATCCTAATCTTAATCAAATAGAGAATCAAATCATAAAATATAAATAAGAAATAAATCCTAAGAGATTATCTAGGACACTCTAAGATATGCTAAGATATGAAAATATATTATCAGATATTTCTCTGATTTTCTAACACTCCCCCTCAAGCTAAAGCTTACTAAGTCTTAAGCTTGTTACATGAAAACAATGTATTTCCCCTCAAATTAAAATTTAAAAAAAAAAAAACTGAGCTCCACGAAAATAATGGTTGGAAGGCAACTCAAGAATGTTGAAGAGGCCAAAGAGAGTTGCTGGAAAGATAACTTAGCAAGTTAGCTTGAATGATCATCAGCCTGACAGAAATTTCTTGGCAAGCAATCTAGCAGCAAGGTCCGAACTTCTTAAAACTTTATTTGGAAGCTTCAACAACAATATCGGAGACCCAAATTATTTTAAATTGAAATTAAGTTAGACAACTACTTCCGGGACTGAGACGAGGCCAGTGTATCTGGGACAAGGGGCCAAGGCTAGTGCATCTGGGAGAAAGACGAGCCAGTGCATCTAGGAAAAAGAGCCGGGCCAGAACATCTGGGACAATGAGTTGGGCTAGTGTGAGTCATAGCCAACATAAGTCAATCATCGACGAAAATAGAAGTCACGACTAATATGATTCATATATGGGAAAAGAGTCACCACCGAAATGATCGTCGGTGGGAACAAAAGTCACCACTAATATGATTCATCCATGGGAAAGGGGTTACCACCGGAATGATCGTCGGTGGGAAGAGAAGTCACACTGGTATGCTGGGGAGTCCTTAGGAGTATAACACACAGGGGCGTTGCTCAAAAGAGGTCCGATGAAGGAGGTGAACACAGATCCAGAGAGAGCAGGGAACGGCGAGTTAACGGCGAGACTCGCTGCTGGAAACGACGGCCGGAACAGTGGCCATACAAGCCGTCACGCGCCGGTGAGAGGGAAGCGCGTGCGGTTGCGCGCTGATCAAAGGACACGCGCGTGCGGGCGTGTCTGGAGGCTTACGGCAGTGCTGTTTGAAGGGCTGGACAGATCGGCGGCAGGTGAGTCCGCCGGTGGTGTCAGCGGCCGCAGATGACGGCGGACGGCAGCTGACAGCGGCTAACAGGAAAAGAACACAACGGAGGAGAGAAAAAGTTTTTTTTTTGTTCTTTATCTTTTGTTGTATGGCTAAGAAGATGATTAGAGTTCATTCATACCGGGACAGGTCACGGAGGATGGTACCTTTGTCTGGCTCTAGATACCATGTTGAATTTGAAGGTTTTTAGGTAGGGAAAGAGGAAAAGAGAGAAACAAACTAAGAAATAATAAGACTGATATTGAATCAATGTAATGATGATGTGATTACAAAAGACAATCCAATAATCCTATTTATACTAAAAGCAGAATCCTAATTTTAATCAAATAGAGAATCAAATCATAAAATATAAATAAGAAATAAATCTTAAGAGATTATCTAGGATACTCTAAGATATGAAAAGATATTATCAGATATTTCTCTAGTTTTCTAACAATTACAAATTCAAGAGAATAAGAAATCCTCAAAACTAAAAAAACCAAAAATACAAGAAGAAACAAAAACTAAGAACAGGAAACATGCCACAAAGCATGCCAGATTAACTGATGTCATTATTTTCCGATAAATAAAAATAGAAACCATTATTAAGTTCCCCTCAGAGGAAAGCATAAGATGTAGGTCCTATCTTCCACTTCTTATTCCAATAACTTGATTAAAAGGAACCAAGTTGGATACAACAGGGAGAAGGACAACTAAAAAAAGAATGAAAAGCATAAGTCCTTACACAACACAAGTCGACATATTATATGAAGATATAGTTGTCAATTAAAACCTGTGCTTTTGTGATGGTGTCACACGACAACATATAGCAGTCCTTGACAATATTGCCAGCTCAGTAAAAGCTTTACGGTAGTGGTTAAGTGCAATCTCAAGAGCCCAGCCATCAACAACAAAAGCCACATCCTGATTGGGAAAGCAGAACAATGAATCAATGAACTTCAAAACCTTTTAAATTATCAATATGTTTGGTAAAAAAATGTCCTAGTCCAAACATCCAATACATGTTTTACTGGACTTTATTTTTATTTTTTAGATAAGAAAATAAATTCATTAGAGAGAGAAAGAAAAATAGTACAAGAGCAAATAATATGATACCCTCTTATAAGAAACCACAAAATACAAAACCAGAATAAACAAGAAAAAGAACATCAAGACATGTATAAGCAGGTACCTTAGGTTCCGACGTAGTTATCCGCATTGTAAGGAGCACTCTCTCTAAACTTCTACGAACCTCATCATCTGTTTTGCCATCAATTAATAGAAGCTGTCCCTTCGGTTCTATCAGTTTAGCGGCAGGGAATTGAAAGAATAAAGATTCTTCAGTGCTATTATCATAAATTTAAAACCTTCCACAGAAGGATGCAAAAAACTAATCAAACAGTAAAATTTAAAGAAAAATATGATCACGCACATATCAAAGCTCTTAAAAAATGGGCCTATATGCACTACAGTAGCTAAATTAAAGTTGAAACAGTTGATCGTCTATACGGGTTGGTAGCCCAAGCTATGAACAAGAAGCTTCAGTTTTCGAAGCACCTGACTAGGACCTCATATTTTCAAACTCAACAAGGTATTCTAGATATTTCCTGATTTTAAGCTTTTATGTCTTTTCAATTATCAAAGTGTCGTTAGATAGTTGTTGTTAGATAGTTTGAGTGAATGGTTTAAATCTATGCTTTTGCTGACTAAGGTTTGGAATGATTATATTGCGTTTTATTAAGGATTTAGTTCTACAACCAATAAATATTTATTTATTAAATCTATATGGATACAAATGTTTTAAAATGCTTAGTACAGTGTATCCTACAATAAAGACATACCCTAGCTATGCCCCTGCACCTGTGTCTAAGGTGAGGGCATAAGCTACTACTGAGATTCTATATCAAAAAAATAAGAAAAGTTTCAAAATTTCGTATTTTTCCACTTTAAAAATAAAAATGACCCCTTCAAATAATAAACAAACTTAATAAAAATGACTAAAAAGAAGTAGAAGCACAAGTCCAAAACTTACACAAACAGATGAAACTAATAATTAGATAAATATTAGTATTTTATTATGTTACAATGACTCATGCTGACTTTAAAAACAAATTTTCTCTCTTTTAAATTTTGTGCTTTTATGTTAATTTTATACTAAAGTTATATATTGTACCAAAGTCATCTAGTGTCCTTCAGTTTTTAAAATTTGTCGTATCCATGTCGTATCATATCCATGTCCCATTCAAATAAGGAAAATAGAGAAACGAAAAGTAACCATGGATTGGGGCAGTTTCACTTTTCACCATTATAAACTTACGGTGGAGCTACAGCACGGTGGAGCTGTCACTTTTTACTACTCAGACACTTACTCCCCAAAGAAATGAGAGACACAGAGAACGGAATAGTGGGATAAAGATGCAGATAATTTTATGTCTCTAAATAAACAGAGAGAATGCAAGAGCAACCATGTATCATAGTGACTCTATCTTATGATTCTTCAGATATATACGAATAAATGTCAAATTCAATGTGTATTTAAACAACACTTAAAAGAAAACTACAATATTCTGCTTGATATCAAATATTAACTACCTGGGGAAATAAAATTACATGACAGGGCAATTTGTATTGCGGTATTCTGCTTGTCTCCTGTTAGCATCCAAAAATTTATTCCAGCTTTTCTTAATGTTTCTATTGTTTCAGGGACACCATCCTGAAAGATATGAAGTAAAAAAAGAAATGATATATTAGATGAAGCAAATACAGAGTAGTTAGTTATTAGTTAATTACAGTTAGCAGTTAGTTAGATTTTCTGTTGCTCTAACTTCCTACTGAGCACGTGTAAACTCTGTATATAAGCATTCTATGCTTCAGTGTTAATGCAAGTTATTCAATTCAGTTTTCATAATATGATAATTGGCATCATATACATATAAACTCACAGAAAATTCTTTCATTATTTTCCCCTTTTATGAGTTTATCCCTTAAACTATATAAAGTGGAGAGCGGCCCGGTGCATGAGTCTCCCATCTGGTGGGGTCTGGGGAGGGTAAATGTACATAGCCTTAACCCCACAAGCGGAGATGCTATTTCCAGGATATGAACCTGTGACCTCTAGGTCACAAGGCAACATCCTTATCATTGCACCAAGGCTCACCCTCTTATCTAAAGTAGACAGCAATTCAGTAAAATTATAAGGATTTGAGAATGCTATCTGAAAATTAGATCTCCATGTGCAAACATGACATTGTTTACCTGTAAACGATCCTCTATTGCTGTTACACCAAGAACTTCCAAGTCATGTTCTACTCTTTGGCAGACCTCAGCTACTCTCCACTGTGAATGATAGTAAACTGAGAAAGCAATTTCTTAGAGTTAAGAGTATATAAAAATCAGTAATAAGTGTTGCTTTTACCTCCCTATCAACCAAAGTGCTACTAGCCTCTTTAAACATCAAAGACCATTCTCGATATTCATCTTCCTTTAACTCACGCCAAGCCAGACATAGCGTACGTAGTCCCAAGTGTGCATACTGCTCCACAGCTTCAATGATGTTTCGGGTTTGCTGCCCTGCAGTAAGGAATGGTGTCAATCATACAGCTAAAAATAGCCGTTCAAAGTTCAAAGAAATGAAGACATCGGAATGTTTGAAGTATGGGACTCTGAGTGGTCAATCAATTTGTTCATTTCAGTTGTCGCAGTTTGGCCAGCCAAACTAACCTAATCAGTTTGAAGAAAATCCAAACTGATCAAAGCAATGTTTTATGACAAATCCAATCAACATAATCCAACATTTATTTGTTTGAATTGGATTGATTGATTGATATTGCAACTTCTTTTGGTTACAATTTTTGCATTACATATGTAAAATATAAGCAAAAACATAATAATATATATTCAGTATATTAGCATAATATACTATAAAGGACCTGTAGGTGTTGTTATTCATTTAAAAAAAAATAGTTGGTCTTTTCCGTTGTGGTTGGAAGACCTAATCACAGGCCTAGTTTTCGGGCTTCATTTTAGATACAATTTTTGTCAACCTTTTTGAACAGGCCCTACAAAATTAGTTTGTCATTCAAACCCATGTAAAATAAGTCAGATGAAAATAACAGAACCTTTACACATCACCATAGCAAAAAGGCTGACCCCAAGTCCATGTAATATAGGTGATATTAAAAGAAAGAAAAAAGGGGAAAAATTATAAGAACTGCAGAAATATTTTAGCATCTATGTTTAGAAAGGACTGGAACAAAAAGGTTGTTCCAACAATAATGCATGAGTATTAGATCTTGATAACTCATTCCCTACTTGTTTGTGGTCACTTTATTCCTCTCTGATTCTAAGCCACCAGCAGGCCATATTCAAATGGAGAGGAGAAAAGTACAAAGAAATTGGAGGATAAGGTATAAGCAGTCATGAAAAGAAAAACATGAACTGAAAGAAATCTCTACGTAAATAATATTTGATTTGTCCTAAAATACAAATAAAATGGTAACATAAATAATCTGACCAGCTCGAGCATATGGAAGAATAGCCTCGTCTGCTCCTTTCGACAAGAGAAGGATTTTTCCATTTTGGCAATCTTTCAACACCACTGACATTCTTTTCCTATCAGAGGTGAACTCTAAGGTTTCCAAGACTTCATACTGAAGTATTTTGGAGTTGAACTTGACTTCTGAAATATATTACAGAAAATGATAAAATGAGCCCCAGTACACAACTAATCAGTCATACTTCCAAAAGAAATAGCAAGTGACATTACCAAGAATGTTTCCATTCTTATTGAAGAAAACCATATGCAGCCAAGCAGCAGCATGAACCAGAGCATCCTCATCCTGAGACTGCGCCTTATACAAGATATCTCCAGTTTTGCTACGAATGAGGGTGCAAGAAAACAAATGCACAATTAAGAACTTTCACTCTCAAGTCTTGCTGAAAATATCCTAAAAAATATGCCAATCTTAACGGTTTTCATATCTGTGTCCTAGCAAAAATAAAGGCAGAATCACCTTCGCGTAGGGATGACTGTATTACATATCGCCATAACTGTAAGAAATCGAACAACATCGGGAGAACCACTGGAAACTGCATTGAGAAGCTCTACATCTGCAGATCACAGGATGTCATTAATCAGGAGGTGAAACTTGCAATCTAAAGCAAATACAAAATACATCTTCACCAAACATGCACTGATTAAACAAAAGTCAATGAGTGTATGCATAAGTAGTAAAGGTGAAAAGAAGGAACAAAAGTGAATCCCACGTGTTCAAAAATAGACATCAATAATTTCAAGTTCCCGATCTGATAATTCAGACAATCTTTAAATTTGACCATCTCCTGCACATTCACATTATGTACCAGAGATGTCTTTCAATAAAAAGAATTGTTCCAGCTGTCTTAAACAAGAAAAGCAAGACTTCTTCTAAGTTTTGGGGAATTAAGAAACTATTGGAACTGCTAATGCTAGTCTTTCTGAGTAGCTTGAGTATTAGAGCAGACTGCATTAATTAAGGTTTTGACTTTTGAGATAAGCCATTAAACTCATTTATGTTATGCTAGAACCAAATAAGCCTCAACTGCTTTGCAGCTGCTTGATTGTATATATAATAGTAGAGCATAAGTTCAAGCATTTCTTCCGAATTTCAATTGGATTGGAATGTAACTGCACCCTTCACTTTGTTGTTGAAGTCACTAGGATATATAACCTACTTTTTTGTAGATGGCAACATCATTATTCTGTTTAGATTTCTGAGATAATTACGGTCACCACTTACAAGATCAATGTAATTAGCCATGCTTAAGATAAGATACAAGACATTCTCAACACCAGAAGCCAACTCATTTATTCAGGAAATTTTCAACGTATCAATCCAAAAAATGATATCCAGATGCAAAGTACTTAATTCTAGCACACTTTCAAGTTAAGAAAAGGTTCAAACAAGGCTATTGCATGAAAACAAGGCAACAAG
Organism: Sophora flavescens; assembly: GCA_030762895.1. Lineage (NCBI taxonomy): Eukaryota > Viridiplantae > Streptophyta > Magnoliopsida > Fabales > Fabaceae > Sophora > Sophora flavescens. Next base: position 148,645,701 of record CM061066.1, on the reverse strand, counting down.
AAAGAGTTCCACCAACCAACCAGACCTTTCAATGCATCTCCATTCTCATTTCCATAGAAAATGCCACTAATACAACATCTTCTAAATATCATTTTATTCTCAGTCAGGGTGCCTGTTTTGTCAGTCAAGATGTACTCGACTTGTCCTAGATCCTCGCTTATCGCTGTACTGCCACAGACAATAAAGATCATTAATAAGTAAAATGTGCAAAAATACTAGTTCCTGAAAGTAGTTAATAATCAGGATCCTTCACCGACTTTGTTGCATGAGATGGAATACTAGTCTCTAGGTCAATCATCTGATGGTCCCAATCAATAAACTTTGCATACAAGCTCTTTACTAAATCCAGAGATACCTGCCAAAGATGGAACAGCTGGCTGCATCAACTTTCACTCTCAAAATATTTACACAAGCTTAAACTAATCCAGAATTAAATAATAATTGGTATTTGCACTAAGTTATCTTTCCAAGATCACAATTTTGGTAAGAACTTCAATTTTAATATCCTTTCATTTAGTTTCTAAGGTCGTCAATGTTCTTCCCTCAAAAGGACTACCACTCTGCTTTCTGTACTGTAGCTTTTTTTTGAATGACAATAGAAATGAAATGACAAGTATGTTGAATCATATAACGTACTATAAGGCCAAAAACCATATGACCAGCTCACCTTGATTGAAATGGGTATCATGATGGAGCAAAGAAGCTCGAACCGCAAAGGAATGACCAATAGTTCATACCACGGGCCTTCATCGGGGTAAAGAACATACCATTGCTTAAAATAAAAAACAAGAAAAAAAATGAGGATCCGCCTAACTGCATCTTGAGGATAACATTTCAAAAATATGAAAAGTTGAAGAGGTGACTAGAGATAAGGCATTAAAATATGGTAAAATCTTAAACAAAAGGGAGATCGGAAAAAAAGTTACTAGGTGCCAAAAGAGAAACCAGGATGTCCCGGCATCCATTGAAACAAGGACTAAAAGATTACAGGAATTATATACTAAAATAAACGGAAGGCCTCCTTCATTGAGAGTACAATTTATACTCAAGTAAATAATGCATATGAATTACAAAGGAAGCAACAACAAAAAACCAACACTCTTATTAGAAACAAAATCGAAAATCGAAATTGAAAAGGGATAAAGCTCCCACCATCGAAGCACAAGTATAAGAAAGGACAACAAAGCAACACACAGATAAAAAAAACGAGTAACATATCCTCACAGTTATAGGATTAGATACAATTATAAGTGCATAAGAAACTTAAGTTCAGAAATTGTAACATACTTTCTTCGCTTCAGTATCCTTCCAAACATTGAGAGTACAATTTATACTGAAGTAAATAGTGATTATGAAACACAAAGGAAGCAACAAACGTAGCCAACATACTCTTATTAGAAACTAAATCAAAATTGAAAAGGAAGAAAGCTCCCACCATAGAAGCACAAGTATAAGAAAGGACAACATAGCAACACGGATGAAAAAAATGACGAGTAACATATCCTAACAGGTATAGGATTAGATACAATTATAAACGCATAAGAAACTTAAGTTCAGAAATTGTGACATACTTTCTTCGCTTCTGTATCCTTCCAAACATTCCCCGCTAGGCCAAGAACCAAAACAACAACAATTTGGAATACAAATATAGCACCAGTCAACTTGTCAATCATGGCATCCATAGCAGTGAGCTTTGGTTCTGGGATACCTCTACACATGCCCAGTTTGGTTTCATTCCCTGAAAATATATAACGTGCCAGAAGCAAAATTTAAACTGTTGCTGAAAAAGTATATGGTTCCATGAGTTTAATACATGTTATATGGGGACTTGCCTGTATACACAGCCACTCCACATGCCCATTCAGTGTTCCGCAAGTAACATGACTGAAGAATTGTGTTTTTAATGGTTAAAGGGCATATATCATTATCAATAAATGGGGGAACAACCGCATGTTTGCATCAAATCTTCTGATGTCTTTATCTGGACTGGAACACTCAATTACACCCTAGACACACACATAAAGAGAGTGATTAATTAGTTGTGCTATATAATTACTTTTGACAGAAAACTTCCAACAATTCTCCCAACGCAACTATAGTTACTTTAGACAAAATCTTGCCTTAATTTTGTGCAACAAGTCAACATCGATCCCCATGCAAGCAGAAGGTGTGACCCGCGATTTCAAATCAGTTTCACCATCCAGTGCAGCAGTCTAAATAAAATGTCATATCATGAGGTCCGTGAAATGTATATAATGAAATATGTTGTGCTTTCCACAAAAAGAGGAAAGAAGAACAGTGGAATTATGCTCTCTGTGATGCCACAGAAAGAGAGAATCTAAGCATGTTTCTTGAATGATTACCTCAATATAGCAAAGTCCTTGTGGATCAGAGGTACCGATCAAAACAAGGTCACAAGGCACTTCATCATTTTCACGAAGCCATACTATATTACCCACATGAATATCTTGGGCTTGGATCTACAGAACCATTAATGCAACCACCCCAACCCCACACCAAAAAAAAAAAACATTAGATTTACAGATATAAAGGAACAGATATCTAATTTTTAATCGGCCAAGTTCATGTAACTGTTACAACATATACATGGAATGCAGACCAAGTAGTATGTGGGCTAAGAAGTTGAGGCTTGAAATCTAATTCATTTAAATGGCACAAGAAGGTCTTTGGTCATATATCAATTTTGTACAAATCCATGCTTCAAGCAGGTCTTAAGGAGTAATATAGCACTGCTCTTATGGATAAATTTGACCTTTGGTTCTTACGGGTAAATAATAGAGATGCGTGACAGTGTGCTCATGCAGTCATGCTCATGTAATAATTTTCAGCAGGACAAGTGAACAATATACATAGTGCATATTGCCAATGAGTAAATTCACTCAAGGCTGTATGCTATAATCCAAATAATTTGTAGCTGGGTGCAGAATGCAGTTACTCATTGTTGCTTTTGGCCTCATTCAATAGAATAAAAAACACGGGTAAGCATTAAATATTATCAGAATTTGGGAATTGAATTGTGTTTCTATTGATCAATGATGCAGAAATATATACAAGTTCCTAGCATCTACATTAGGAAACAACAGATGTTTCCTTAACTTGAAATCCCTTGATTTTAGGGATTGACTAATTACAAAATTAAATAGAGATTCTAATTCTAAAAGGTAAAAGATACAATATAAACATTCCTAAAATATCACACAACACACAGATTCTCACACTCCCCCTCAAACTGGTGAATAGGTGTTTTCCATTCCCAGCTTGGATATAATTCTCTCGAATGTAGAGCTATTCAACCCTTTGGTGAGGAAATCTGCAAGTTGTCCCTGTGTAGGCACATATGGAGTGCAGATTAAACCGTTGTCAAGCTTTTCTTTAATGAAGTGCCTATCCACTTCAATGTGCTTGGTCCGAGCATGTTGGACTAGGTTGTGTGCTATGCTTATTGCAGATTTGTTATCGCAGTATAGCTTCATTGGTTCTTCCCACTTAACCTTCAAATCTTCTAATATGATTTTTAACCAAAGTAACTTGCATACACCTTGTGCCATTGCACGAAATTCTGCTTCAGCACTAGATCGTGCCACTACACTTTGTTTTTTACTTCTCCATGTCACAAGGTTTCCCCCAAGAAAAGTGCAATACCGGTAGTTGATCTCCTATCAACAATCGACCCGGCATAGTCAAAGCATCTCAGTATAGGCTTCAAGAGACATATTTCCACTCCTTTTAAACAAGATTCCTCTTCCCGGAGTCCCTTTGAGGTATTGCAAAATGCTTGAGCAGCACTGCAAGTGAGTTTCTCTTGGGCTGTGCATAAATTGGTCGATTAAGCTCACTTTGCATAGGTAATATCCGGTCTGGAATGGGACAAGTAAATGAGTCTGCCCACAAGGCGCTGATACATCTTATCAACAAGCAATATCCTCTCGCATTTCCCAGTTTTAAGCTCGGGTCCATGGGAGTACTTATGGGGTTTACAAGTTGTTTTACCTGTTTCTTTGAGTAAATCAATTGTGTATTTCTTTGTGATATGAAGATGCCTTTCTTGGAGTGTGCCACTGGATGCCCAAGAAATATTTCAGCTTTCCCAAGGTTTTGATCTCAAATTCTTTGGCTAAAGACCGACTCAAGGCTTGCTGTTCGTCATCTGTCATCTCCTGGTCAAGATAACATCATCTACATACACTAATAGCACTCATTACTCCCCCGAGGCAGAATGCTTAATGAACAATGTATGATCCCCTTGACTTTGTTTGTATCCCAAGGCAGTCATAGCTCTAGTAAACCTTCCAAACCAAGCCCGAGGGGATTGTTTTAGCCCATACAGGGTCTTTTTTAACTTGCACATTGTGTTGGCAGCCACATTTTTTCCATATCCCGGAGGTACTTCCATATAGATTTCCTCCTCTAGTTCCCCATGTAAGAACGCGTTCTTTACATCAAATTGTTGCAAGTCCCAACCCCTATTGGCAGCAAGAGACAATAATACCCTGACCGTATTCATCTTAGCAACCGGAGCAAATGTCTCCAAATAATCAATCCCGTAAGTTTGTGTGAACCCTTTGGCAACTAGCCTCGCCTTGTACCTCTCGATTGACCCATCAGCTTTATATTTCACTGTATATACCCACTTGCATCCAACTGGCCTTTTTTCTCCGGATAAAGTAACTAACTCCCAGGTTTTATTCTTTCTTAAGGCTTCCATCTCAACATCCATGGCTTGCTTCCATTTTTCATTGGACAATGCCTCAGACAAGGTGGTGGGTATGGAGGTAGTATTTAGGTTAACTAGGAAGGCTTTGTGAGCGGGTGAAAAATGCTCAAATGAGAGGTAGTTGGAGAGAGGGTATAAGGGTTGTTTAGTGGCTTTTCTGGTTCCTTTTCTAATAGCAATGGGAGGTCAAGGTCATCTATAACAGTTTGGGATTCAGCTTTTATCCTGTAAAGTTTCAAAATCAGAAATTGTTACCTCATTTGAAGGACTGGAGTTGGACTCTGGATCGGCATAGAGTCTGGAATAGCCTTTGACCTCTTCTTCATGAATACCAGATTTTTCTTCCACCGCACATCGATTCACCACAACAGAAGGTTCGGGTTCAGCCCACAACAGGTTGGCTCGGGTTGACCACAACAAAAGGTTGGTTTATGGGAGTTGGCTCAGGTTCAACCACATTAGAAGGCTCGGGTTCAGCCACAACAGAAGGTTGGTTTGTGGGCTCAAAAGCGGGCAAGTCAGGTAACCCAAGAGGTCCAAGGAGATCTAGTTCCTTATCTTCCCTAAAACTCTCCCCCTGAAGATAAGGTTGATTGAAATAGGATCTAGCCTCATGAAAGGTGACATCCCGAGAGACAAAGAACTTCCTAGAAGGAGGGTGATAGCATTTATACCCCTTTTGAGTGGAAGAATACCCAACAAACACACATCTAAGAGCTCTAGGATCAAGTTTCCCTCTATCTTGACTATGGACATGGACAAAGGAGACACATCCAAAGATCCGAGGTGTAAGGTTATTTGTAGTGGAGAGATTTGGGTAAAAGGAAGAAAGCATGTCCATTGGGCTTTTTAAACTAAGACCTTGGAGGGAAGCCTATTGATTAGATGTGTTGCTGTAAGGACAGCTTCACCCCAAAAGGTTTTAGGGACATTGTGCTGGTACAAAAGAGCCCGAGTTTGATCAAGAAGATGCCCATTCTTCCTCTCAGCTACCCCATTCTGTTGCGGTGTTTTGACACAAGAGGACTCATGAACGATGCCCTCCTTTTGACAGAAGGGTGTAAGGATGTGGTTGAAGTAATCCTTAGCATTATCAGACCTAATGCGCTTGATACTTACACCAAATTGGTTTTTTATCATAGAGAAAAAATTTAGGAATACCGTGCTTAATTCAGATTTATTTTTAAGTAAAATGGTCCAAGTAACACGGGTACAATCATCAATGAAGGTAACAAACCGGCGAGCACCAAGCACATTAGGAACCTTAGAGAGACCCCACACATCGGTATGAACAAGATAAAAGGGAAAAGTGCTTCTTTTGTTGCTTATGGGAAAAGATACACGCTTGTGTTTAGCAAGCTCACACACATCACAATGAAGACTCTCAACCTCTGTTTGGGAGAACAATAAAGGAAAAAGAACTTTAATAATCCTAAAGGAAGGATGTCCCATCCTACAATGGTAAAGAATCTTTTCCTTATTGGATAACATGGACTCAGACGAGAGAGAGAGTGAGGCAAATTGGTGGTCACAGCCAGGGAATGCGTATTCGGTTCTTCAAGGTAATAAAGTCCGTTCCATTCTCTAGTAAGTCCAATTATCCTCCTCGAATCCTTGTCCTGAAAAGCACAATGATTGTTGTGAAAAATCACTTTACAGGATAAATCTTTAGTGAGTTTTTGCACAGAAACAAGGTTGGTAGAGGACATGGAGAACATTCTTTAATGTTATTAATGAATTTACTTCAATGTCTCCCAAACCTGCCACTGTTACAAGGTTACCATCTGCTGTAATAATTTTCTTATTGCTGGGACAAGGTGAATAGGTAGAAAAGTGTGTGGATAAGGGTGTCATATGGTCAGTGGCTCCAGAATCCAAAATCCAGTGTATAGTAGATGGTTTTTCTGAGACATTTAATCCAATTGAAAATGAAAACATACCTGAAGAAGCCAAACTACAGGTACCTGAAGGTTTTTCCAGATTGCTAAGGTTCTATCTCTTCCTGATTGAGGTTGCTGGATTCAAGCAAGCTCATCACTAGTGTCGCCTACTGCAACATGAACCTGCCCATTTTTCTTGAAATGTCCCCCCTTTTTTCCCCACTCACGGTTAGAAGGTTTAGCAAACTCTAAGTGGGAAGGTTTACCATGCGCTTTCAAAGACTTCTCATGGGGTGTGGCGTGGCTTGTTGCAATATGTGCACCATAGACCATCATTTTTATTTCCCACATTTGCAGATTCACCATTAACACGTTCAAAGCAACCATGGCTGAACTGTCCACATTAGGAGTATCCAAGCATCAAACTCCTTCCTGCTCTCTTCACTTCTTACAATGGCCACCACTTCATTGAAACATGGAAGTGTTTGTTTCCCAAGGATTTGGATTCTGACCTGATCAAATTCAAAATTTAGGCCAACCAGGAAATCATAAACCCTGTCTTGCTCAATAAAGTCCTTGAGAATTGTCGCATCCTCGGAACACTTAGGCTTGATCACTCTATAAAGGTCTATTTCCATCCATAGGGACTTTAGTTGATTGGCATATTCAGTAACAGTCCTATTCCCTTGCTTTGTTGCTCCTGTTTTCACCTTTACTTCATATACCCGGCCGCATCCTTGGCTTTGGAGTAGGTCTGCTCCCACTGCATCCCAAACTTCCTTTGCGGTCGAGAAACATGCGGGTATCACTAAGTTTTGGGATCATTGAATTCCACAGTCAAGCCATGATCATAGCATCTTCCTCATCCCATGCTTCGAACTTGGGATCTCCCTTTTTGGTCCGTAACCCATGATGTGGCTCGGTTTCCCTTTTCCCTTCAAAGACTTGTCCCGAAGGAGTTGGGACCATTTCAAGTAATTCTTCCCGTTCACCGATAGGCGCGTGTATGTTCTGCAGTTCTCCGGTTGTAGGCATCCTTTGTACCTTTCGTTGTGTCCGTAACTTCACCCTCTTCGTTAGACATAATGAGGTATGAAGGCTATCACTAATGATGGCAATGAAGGCCGAATAAGTAAAGATTAGGTTTAGATATGTTGGCAATGAAGGCCAACTGCTGCAGGTTTTAGGGTTTTTTTTCTCGCGGAAGCAGGCCCCCTTAGATCGGGAGCTTTGATACCATATCAGAATTTGGGAATTGAATTGTGTTTCTATTGATCAATGATGCAGAAATATATACAAGTTCCTAGCATCTACGTTAGGAAACAACAGATGTTTCCTTAATTTGAAATCCCTTGATTTTAGGGATTGACTAATTACAAAATTAAATAGAGATTCTAATTCTAAAAGGTAAAAGATACAATATAAACATTCCTAAAATATCACACAACACACAGATTCTCACAAATATTGTTGTTAAACCACTCTCTTTTCTTTAGTCCATGTAATTCTTAAAAAACAATAGTCAAGTTCCATTTTTTGCAGTATATGTATAAGAATAAAGGAAAAGTTAACACTGCAATTAATCATTACAAGAATGGACCAATCAAACAAGCACTAGTCTTTGACATTTTAAACAAAAAATTGGAGATGGTAAAAAAAATAGGGAGAAAATACACAGGATGCATGTTAAATGATGCATATACACCATGCACGTATACATTAAAAAAACATAAATGTAAAGGAAACACCTAAAAACATTTTCCAAATATTTCAAAAACCCTAAGAGTCGTAGATACCTTTTGAATAGGATTTTGATTTTGATCACCTACTGATATGAAAGAGTAGCAAACTAGCAATATTTTGGAAAAATCAACACACTAGACTCCTTTATAAAAGCCAAAATGATGTACAGTTATTGAAATGATGATCAACTGCTGGAACTTGTAAGCTAAGCCTTTTCTTACTCCTTTTTACTGTTTGGTTGTTCTGTTCTCAACTCATAAGATACTCAGAATAAAATATATGCTTGAGAAAATCAGATATGTTTCATACATGTTGCTTGACGCCCTTCCTCACAACCCAGACTTCCTTCTCATTTGCCTTCTTGTCTGAAAGATATCTATTGTAATCATCCCACGCCTCTTTTGATGCAGAGACAGCAAAAATAAAAATTAGTGGGCCCCATGTACTGGCCGGATTTACTGGAGTAATGAGAGGCCATAGCTGCAGGCAAGCTATCAGCAAAAAGTACTGATTCATGAACCGGCTGAAAAAGGGAAGAATCAGATGATTCAAAAATAAGGACCAGACATTTAAATAAATGATAGCTACAAGGCATATCGGATATGTATATTTTATTAGAAATTTAACATGAAATTTTTCCACCCAAGAATAAGTCACATTGTTTAACAAAAAACCGAGCCTTGGTCATTCATAACACTTGAGAAAGCTTGAATAATATACAAAATGAATCAGGCTACATCCCTAGAATCCAGGATGCGTTAAGTGTTGTTAAATGGCGGCCATGGCATTGCAGATTTTGGCCCAACCCTATTTGCAATCCGCCAAGAAGTGGCTTTCACCATGCCTCAGATAGCGGCCGCCATAGCCATGGCGCCATGGCTGAAATGGCAGTTCTGAGCCTTTTCTTTGGTTGTTTTCGTGATTTATTGGTGTTAGAAAATCTGAAAATATTACATAATATCTTTTTCATATTAGAATATTTAGAGTATCTTAGACTCTCTTAGAAGTTATTTACTATTTATATTTATGATTTATTTCCTTATTTAATTAGGTCTAAGATTTTACATTTAGCATAAAAAGGACTATAAGGTTGTCTTTTGTAATCATCGTCACAATCTCCACATCAGATTGATATCAATCTTATATTATTTTGATTCCTATCCTTTTTTCCTCCTTTCGTATCTAAAACCCTCCAATTCAACATGGTATCGAAGCGGTACAATCCTCCCTGACTTGTCCCCCGTCACTATTCCACTGCCAAATTCCCAAAAATTTGGATCTCTGATTAAGCGCCTCTCCCTGTTGTGACGTCTATCTGACACCTCCTTCTCAGTCTCAGCCCCTTTCCATTATCAACGTATCGCGATACAACCTTTCACGCGCTCTGACGTGTTTTCTCATAATTGTTGCTCGCTCCACGCATCATCATTTCTAGCCGCGCATGGTGGCACGTCAAATAGCTTCTACGATCGCCATGTCGATGCCTCTAACCTCGCCTTCATCTCCTTGGTCCAGATTTGGCCTCATCTTTTCCATTTGTGATTTGAAATTTGAATTGACGAGTACACCTCCTCATTGTAAATTGATCCACGGTTGTTTTAACCCTCTCGCAGCACCTCTACCGTTTGTTTGCTTCACCACATTCATGTGGTTGTTTATCTTCCACGATATGTGATTTGATGTGTTTGACGCTCAAATTTGATATTGTTTGGCTCTGTTCTAGCACTGCTTACTCCTCCGGTGTTTGTCATGCCATTCGCTTTCCATTAATGAATCATACCAATGGCTTGTCTTCTCACCAAAGATCATTCGGTGGTAACTCGTTCCCATGGATGAATCATTTTAGTGGCGACTTCTCTTTCCATCAATGATGATTCCAATTATAACTTATATGGTTATGAGTCACAATGTCACACCAACCCAACTTTGTCCCATATGCTCGGCCCCATTTCTCTCTCCCGGATCCATCGGTCTCATCTCGTATCCTAGATGCTATGGCCTTGGTTCTTTGTCCCGGATGCACAAGCCCTGTCTCGCCCTAGAAGCAAATGCCAACATTAGTTTCAATTTCAAAAATTTTGGGTCTTCGACATTGTTGTTTAAAGCTTCCAAATATGGTTTTGAGATGTTTGGATTTTGTTGTGCTTGATTGCTTGCCAAGAAATTTCTGTCTGGCGATGATCATACAAATGTCTTGTTAAGTTATCTTTCCAAGCAATTCTTTCTTGCATCTCCAAAGCATCCCCAGGTTGTCTTCCCAACCAAACTTTTGTGGAGCTCGGTTTTTATATTTTTGTTATTTTCATCTTGAAAGTCATAATTTGTAAAAGCTTAAAGCTTAGTGCTTGAGGGGGAGAGTTAGAAAATCTGAAAAATATCTAATAGTATTTTTTTTATATCTTAGATGTCTTAGGATTGATTTTCTATTTATATTTTCTGATTTATTTCCTTATTTAATTAGGACTAGGATTCTACATTTATTATAAATAGGACTATTAAGGTTGTCTTTTGTAATGAACTTATCACATAATCAACACATCAAATTAATATCAATCTTATATTATTTTGATTTTATATTCACTTTTCTTCTCCTTCTATACCTAAAACCCTCCAATTCAACGATCGGGAATATTATAAAATCCCTTAAATTGGAAATACAAAGATTCACCTTCAACTGAGTCTATGTCTTTGGACGCATCGAGTCACTGACCTCCATCAATTCTTGCGAGGCAGCAACTGAGCGACACAACCCACCCTTCTCCAATGAGTGACGACCTTCTTTGGCACAACCCACCCAATGCCAGCCACCACTTGTCTCTGTCGAGGTAGTGACTTTTTCCTCTGACTCTGACTCTCTTTTGTTTGACATCCCAGTAAGCACACTCTCAATGTCTTTTTTAATCAGTTGCAGTTTCAGTTTTTTTTTTCCTCAGTTGTTTCACTTTTTTTTGGTTTCTTACTTTGTGTTGCACAATATGCACACAGTTAGGTTTTTCCCTGCTTTTAAACTGTGACACTTTTGATGAATTTTATTTCATAGAATATATAAATAATTTCTTGTTCTTAGTATACATTATTTATTATCTTTAGCAGATTATTGTTTTTGTATTTGTTATGCATATATATTTTATTTTTTAATTCAGCCGCCATGCTTCGGCCATTTTTTGCAATGCCATCCATCCACCATAATTGTAAGGTGGATTTTTGGCTTTCTGCCATGGACCACCATTAATGACACGAGTTACATGAGTGTCAAATCAAAACTGTTTGGGATCCTCCACCACACTAATAATAGCAAGCAGTGTTTTTATTTGATGCTACATTCTTCCCTAATCTTCTGAACTCTCAACTCCTTGTGCAAATTATATGATGCATGTCTAAAAAACTGTGACAACACACAGAAGATCGGATAAAATGAATTATCCCTCCATGCAATCAAACCGCTGCTGTTCAATATCAACGAGGATAGGGTAGGAGATAATATTGGAGAACCCAGAACAAGTGCAAAGAGGCACATGTGTGCATCAAGTTATGACATTTGCAATTATAAATAATGATTGATAAGAAGCATCAGTAGAAAGATTACCTGAACTGTTCCCATAAATTTTTTGGAAGAAAGTTCAATACAGTATATTTTCTGTTTGATATACGATTATCACAATAAAAATCATGTGATGATTCATCATCATTGATGTAAACATAACGCTTCATTGTTGAATTTGGAGCGTCTGATTGCCTATAGATATCCTCTACAGCTTCATTGCAATGCTCGAAGAGAACAATTTTGAAAAACACTAACAGACATATTCTGCAAGCAATAAGGAGAGAAAATATCAGATTTATACATAAAATTTGTTATCATGAAAAGTAGAACCAGGAAAGAATATATCCAAACAAAAGATAAAAGATAAAATCATTGAACCCAACATGAAAACAGATTATCTCTAATTCTCAAAAATAAACTGAGCATCGCAATATGCAGGCCACATCATCATAATATAGATGCTATTCTTGAAATATATAAATGCTATCAACATATTCAGCATGGAACTTAAGATGTGTTGTGCATAATATCTTAAGCTAATTAGACCCAACTCCAACTGAATGATGAGTTTTTCACTGGAAGTACCAGGGCAATTTAACATATTAAAAGTGCTGAATAATCTTATAATCAGCTGAATATCAGGGAAATGCCTCACCGAGAATGAACAAAGACTTCCTTAGTCCAATACATGAATGTTGATATGAACCGAAGTATGGCAAAAAAAACAATCATAACTACACATATAAATTCAGCACAAGCCAAAATTTTATACATGAAGTAGACTTCATCTATTTTTAGAGGAAACAAAAAATAAACCATTCATAGAACGATTCAAACCCGAATGCTCATGAAACAGAAACTATAAAATAAATAAATTACAAATTAGAAAATTAACAGTGAAAATGCCATTTATACCGTGTTTTCTAAGAATACTTTTATTTAGAATCGGATTAAAATATCATCTAGAGTTAATATTACATGATATGAACTGATTCAGTGCTCACCTCAGCTAATTGCACGATTCAAACGTCCTAATACGAATGGAAATGAAATCAACGATGAAGTAATTTTGCTAATCGTAAACACATATTATCAATGAAATTTGAAGAGAGAACCAAATAGCTAAGAATCTACGAAAACCGAATTCGATCTAAGTTGGAATTAGACACCACATCATCTAAACTGTGCATTCGCTTTCGATTTTCGAAGGCGCGATCAAAATATTGAATGGTTCAGAGAAAGCGAGTAGAGGAGGAACCTGAGAATGTGATCGCTCCCTCTCTTCTGCACCGATACCTTGAAAATGGTTGAGAAGTGCGGTCGTTACCATTGACTTTGGGTAGTGCATTGGGTTCGGGTACCTTCCAATCCGATAGAAATGAAATACGCGTGTTTCGTATATTATACCTACGGCTACGATCTTGCAATAAAAGTTTAGACGAGGGAAGACGCGTGCTCCTCGCCACCACGTACCACTCAACCTAAACGAGGATTTATAATTAAATTTACATATTCTTTATTAATATAAGAGATTTAGAAATCGAATTCAAGTCATGATTAATGTGAGTAGAATATTTGATCAGATGTGTCAACCCCTATTAGCTATGGCTATGATCTTTAATGTGTGATGAAAAAAAGTAATGTTATTTGAATATAAAATTTTGGACACTGTAATATCGTATATGTTTATTTTTATCTCTTATTTATTTTTTATTTTCTTTGTATACATGTTTCTCGAAAATACACTCAAAAAATAAAATGCCTCCATTTTATGTACAAAAATCATTCCTAGATGAAAAAATTGAAAGTTCAACTAATATTTTGATCCTATACATGATTTTTTTTAAATTAGTCCTTATGTATATAATTATTTTTATTTTGGTCATCATCGTTTATTAGTATTATAATGCCTTGTATGATAGGACCAGATTGAAAATGATTATCACATGCAAAAATCAAATTGAAATTATTGTCACAAAGAGGGATCGAATTCAAATTGTTTTTTTTTGTTGAATTCAGTATCTACACATGATGGTCATTTTTAATTTGATCCCTATACTTTAACTTCAACAAACGACATTATAGCACCAATAAATGGCGATGACCAAATTAAAAATAATTGTACATATGGACCGATTTGAACCTTTTTTTACGTATAGTGACTAAATTAAAAATCAGTGTCATATATAGAGACCAAATGATTGGTTTAGCCAAAATTGAAAATCGATACTCCTTCCGGTCCATATTATAAGCAAAAAATTAATGCAGTACACATATTAAGGTAGTTAGTTAATCTCATTTAATTTGGTCAAAAAATTAAGTTTTTACCTAAATTACCCTTTATGGTAATGAGAAGTTGTTTGTGTTATTGGGAATAGAACGAGCCATTGAAAAACAAAATTTGTATTAAATTAAGGATATTTTAGAAATAATGTCATTAAATGAGTCATTGGAAAACAAAATTTGCTTATATATTAGACCAAAAGATTTGGGATTTTTTGCTTATAATATGGATCGGAGGGAGTATATCTTTTTACATTCTCTATTTTATGAATTATTTTAGATACAATATCCCTCCATCAATCACATGTCATCTTATATATGATTTTTAAAATAATTTTAATAAGAGTCAAATTTGTTTAATAGTGTAAAAATATGTGATTAATTGATAGTGTAAAATAAAAATTTACACTGACAGTGATACAATACATACAAATTAAATAGACTACATTTGATCCCCATATGCACATGTATGTCTACCAACTTATTAGTATATAATAAGGAGTAAACATCCTATTTGAACCCTAAAATTGTGAAGTAGTATCAATTTGCTCCTTGAAATTATCGAAATTTCAAAAGTGTCTATGAATAATAAGTTAGTATCAATTTGGTCCTCATTTTACTCACTTGATATCAATTAAGTCCCTGATACTACTAACTTAAACTCAACTTAGTCCATACGATTTTCAACGGAGGGACTCGGTTGATCACCGTTTTACAACTTTAGGAACTGATTTGGAATTTCGACAATTTCAGGGACCAAGAGTTGATATTACTTCACAATTTCAGGAACCAAACTTTACTCATCTAATAAGAATGAATTGGATAAATAAATTAAATATTATTAATATATATAGGTCGTTTACTAATATGCGTAAAAATCAATGTGACCCGCTGATTCCTTACAAGTTTATTCCAAAAACAATCATTCATGAGTGAAAATAGATAGTTATAAGTGTTAATAGCCCACTGATCAGCAAAAGGCTTGTGATTTTGATCAACAAGAAAAAGCCTTTTTCTTTCTATCTTTCTTTTTCACCAACAAAACTAGTTTTTCTTTTTTGTCAGCACACCAAAACCTTGAAGTTCAACTACACAGCTAGAAAGCCCATCTACTTCTTACCGGACTTTCCATTGGGCTTGGGTATTGTTACAAGTAAGTGACTGAAATTTTTCTCTTGCCTACCATTTGGATTAAAGGGAAGGGAGAGGAAAGAAAATCGGAAAGAGAAAAGAGATTTGTTAATAGATTTTATTTAGTTTTAATAAGAGAGAAAATAAAACTAAGTTGCACTTTTAGTCTCTTAATTATGACTGATGTATGATATTCGTCACTAAACATTTTTTACATCCTTTTGGTTCTTTGTAACATCCTATCTTTCGGGAAATTAAATATTTTAATTAGATGGGAATGAGGGTTGGATAAATTAAAATTATTTAAGAATCTAAACACATATGCAAGTTTAAAATAAAATTCAAGCACTTCAAAAATTTCATTAGGCAAGCACCTCAAACAAGCACGTCAAAACCCCTATTGGAAGCACCTCAATTTAAATCAATAATTAAGGTGATTTATCATTAACCAAATTACAAGATAATTAGTCATAGGTATAGATTTTAATCATATTTAACTAATTATGATCAATTTAACTCAAGTTTTACTAATCATGATTAATTAACACTAATCTTAATTAATTAGCTAATTATGGATACTTATGCTTATAACTAATAGTTGAATTAGTAAATGAAGCAAAGACATGCGGCCAAAAACTAAGACAGATTACTAGGATTAGACTTTTAACCATGTGAAGACACCTAAGCTTAAGTAAAACCATAATAATATGGTGACACCTCCTACTTCATAAAGGACGACAAGCATAAGCATGTTGACACCACCTACTTGGTTAAAAAGGTGAAACACCTTAAATTTTATATGGCTAGCCTAGCCAACTTTTAATCAAACACTTATCTTAGTCAATCCTTATATTGAAATCATTATCTTTTTAAGTCTAGCTAGCTAGTCGGCAAGGATAACTAAAATTCTATTAATTGAGAAAGTCATTAACACCTTAAATAGGTAACACATCATGCTAGTAAAAACATGACATGCTTCAAATAAGTGACACCTACTTGATGAAAATGGATGAGTTTCCACATGATACAACTATTTGGACGTGTAAGAGTTTCCAATAAAAGGATTTAGTTGTTCAAAACAAAGCATACATAAGGAGAAGCATGGTACACGGTCAAAGGAAATAAATAAATAAAGTTATGATTAAACTATGTAAAAATAAATCAAGTCTAACAATGTCAAAAATGTTGGTTACCATGCTGCATACCTATACTTGGCAACCTTCTGCTTGTGCTCTTTATACTTGTAATTCTTAGGCCATTTTTCCTTTCACTCAAAAAATTACTCTTTGATCATTAAACCACCACGCCATCTGCTAGACATTTTAGGGACTTGTAGTTCATTCTTTCTTTGTTTACTCCACCTCCTGCTTGCCTTCCCTTTGTGTTAAATTTTCACGCCACCTCCTCCTTAATATTTTCTTCCTTCATGAAAATTCCTTGATCACAATTAAGCCATGCAGCTACTTGCCATCTCTTGATCAATAGTGGGGCACGCCTCTTGCCCTCACTTCTTCATTTCACGCCAGCTTTGGGGCCTAGGGAGTATAGCTTTAAGTGACTCATCAGACTTGATTTAAAGTATTGTTTCTTACTTATCAATTAGCATAAAAGGAAAGAAAAATAGCTAGTTAGTCAAATTAACATGAAAGAAAGCAATAAGTCAGAGAGAGAGAGTGTGAAGAAAAAGCGTGAGAAAGAGAGAG
The DNA here is from genome assembly GCA_030762895.1 of Sophora flavescens. Taxonomy (NCBI): domain Eukaryota; kingdom Viridiplantae; phylum Streptophyta; class Magnoliopsida; order Fabales; family Fabaceae; genus Sophora; species Sophora flavescens. Next base: position 148,628,682 of record CM061066.1, on the reverse strand, counting down.
AGAGAAACCGTGAGAGTAAGAGAAAATTCCAGAGAAATTTCCGATCAATCCGTTCGTCCTATCAAAATTCTGATTATATCGTTGTGATCCTCGCGACGTCTACTTCATTATCCTATCTTTCTTTTCTTGATTAGGCTAACGTAAGCCTATGTCCTTTTTATGCATAAATGCCGTCGGCGACGGTATTGAGGTTATCTTTCAATTCATTTATCGGTTTCCAATTCCGTCTTCAGATTTGGATTACACGTGATGTCTGCTTCACAATGATGTGTTCAGGTGAATTTTTGGACCCCCAAAGGGTGGTGAACCAAGCGTGGCAGATTTGACGAGTATAGGAGTGAGCTCGTTTCGTTACGTTAAAGCTAGCCTACGATACCTCAGGTGGGGGAAAGAAACTATTTAACGTCGGAAACGGCGCGGTTACATTTAATTAGATAATGGCATGGGGCGACCCAAACCCTACACGAGAGCGAGTAACAGACAATGTCTATACCACATTAGGGACTACTCAGTGGTACCAATGATGATATAGAAATTATGCGTTTATCGTCGTTACGCTACATATATATATTATTTTATTACGTGATGATTGCCTGTTTGACTGGTTGATTTAAACTTGGTACTTGATGTATGATATCATGAGTGTTGTAATTATTTTTGAAAGTGTTTATACTTATTATTATTACTGTTGTTATTATTATTATTATTATTATTACTATTATGAGTATTATTATTATCATTATTATTATTATTATTATTATTGTGATTATTATTATTATTATTATATTTTGGTATTTATTATTTGGAAATGATATTATGACACGATGATATATGATGATGATTTTGGATAACATGATGATGATTATGATGATAAGATGAGTGTTATGATTGTGCTTAGAGGATTGAGTAAATCATAAGTCATGTTGAGACACGAGGATGTATTTGGGGATTGCATACGATATGTGATAGCAGTGCCCAACCGAGATAATTATCGTGAGATGGGGTTGAGATTAATGAGATGAGATTATTTTGAGATTATCTATGAGAATAAGATGATCGGTTAGGGCACTAGGGGGTGACCTGAAACATGGTCTGTGATATGAGGGACCTGAAACATGGTCGAGTGGGGTCTATGCCTCGGAGGGAAAATTCTCGGGGATAGGCTAACGGCGGACCGTCCAGAGATGATTTCATTTTAGTCGCAGCTATGGTTCATGCATTGCATGAGCATCTTGGATTGTGGTCCAGAGGTGTGCACCGGGTTGTGTAGCTATAGTGCCATTGCTTTGCGTGGGCACCCTCCATCCGCGGATGAGGGTGTGCGCCGGTGACTCTGGGACGTGTCGATTATATTGTTGTGATATCCGGATATGGCCGATACCTGAGGAGATTATTTATACAGCATTTGCATTGCATCATGATGGAGGGTAGAGGAAAGATCCTAGATGTGGATTGAGGGTGATTGTGTTACATATATTTATACTTAGGAGACGGATGTTTAGTGTGCCGTTATTTAATTAAATGTTGCTAAACCCTTTCCACGTTTGATGTTATATGGTTTCTTATCCCTGTCTTCTCTATATTGCATATGTTTTCTTTTTGGTGATTGTGATGAGAAGATCCTACGGGGGAGCCAGCTATGGAGGAGCTTGGTGGGACCTCGTATGAGCCAGACGTTGGAGAATGAGCAGTGGATCCTTATAGTTGAGTACAAATTCTATGGCCAGCGCGTCTTGTCTCTTTAGAATGTTGTTTTTATTCTGTTTGATTATCAGTTTGTACATTTTGCACTAGTGCAATAAGTGCTTTTTACGTCAGTTAAAATTGATTTTTTACGTCAGAATACTGACTGACGTAAATACAACTGACGTTAATAGTTAATATTTTAACGTCAGTTGAGAACTGACGTTAAATATAACACTATTAACGTCAGTTCCTTAACAAAACCGACGTTAATTTTGTAAAAATTAACGTCGGTTTTTTAAACAACTGACGTTAAACTAAAATTATTAACGTCAGTTCTTTAATACAACGGACGTTGATTTTGTTAAAACTAACGTCAGTTGTTATAAAGAACCGACGTTAAAGTTTTAATTTTAACGTCAGTTGTAATAAACAACTGACGTTAATAGTGTACTGTATATTTTATAAAATACTATTAACGTCAGTTGTTTGATACAACTGACGTTAATAGGTTTTTTTTTTTTAAATTCAATTTTAAAATATCACTCCCCTCAGCTATCCCTGCATTCAGTCCCAATAACACAGAATATCACACACATTACAGAATTGCAAAGGAAAATTGAACAATGGGGGGACTTAAAACCAAAACCCATGTATATATATAAATAAATTTTAGTTCCAATGTCTAAAAAACAAAACTATCTAAGGATGTATATATACATGTTATTAATTAGTTTCTAAAGTCTAACAAAAAAACTATTTATCTAAGTAGTGCGGAGGTATGTTGGCAATTCCTTTTTCAGTCGCATACTTGAAGAAGAATTCAAATGGCGCATCCTCAAGTCTCTTAACTCATCTTCTTCAATAGGCGATTGGTCGATAAATGCCTAGACACGTTCAAATAATAACAATAACATCAATGCAAGTCATCTTCAAAACTATAATATATAATTTAACAAGTTGTTTAAATATTACCTTCTTCCATCCATCCGTAATAGATGCGGAGACTATGTTCAGCATATGAAGCATCACATAATAGCCGCACGACCAACTCATCGGTTTGAAATCGAGACTACCAACAAAATTAATTTCAACGTCAGTTGAATATACACATAAATTAGTAATTATAATATTAATTATTTGATAAATAAACTACCAAACCTTGAGGATGTTCCATACAGGATTTGCTTTAGCCTTAGAAGTCCTACTTCTCCGTGTTGGCGCAACTTATGCTACTCGCCTTCAGCCGCGCTATCATAAACAAATAATCATGTCGATCAATTAACAAACTCATATATCATGTGTGTAATAAACTAAAAACAACTGATATTAAAACTTAAATTAAATTTAAGATTAGTTACTTACATATTTATGACTTCCACCACCTTCGGTGGCGGATCATGGTGGAGAGAGCGAGAAGAATATGACAAGTATGCCTAGACGGGTGAAGTACGAACAACTGCCAATGGCGATCCATACAGTAGGGAGCCAGATATAATTCTTTCTGGATTGTCTCCCAACAAGTTCCCTAAGTATTTACTCAATGCATCGCCAAAGAAAGAACTCGGGCAGAAGGATTGACGGATCTAAGAAACCGTAAACTGATGCAACGCCCTTATCAAGCTGAAGACGATGGAGATACCTAAGATATGAAAAGGTGTGGATGTTAATTACATAATATATATATTGAAATTAAAATAAATTATTAAATGGAAATATACCAAAAATAAATAAGTTATAAAATTAAAATTAACTTACGTGCACCAGAGACTGATGACATTGTTGTTCATCCAGATGTTATTTCTGCAGGCGTTCCCGAGATCGTCACCAACGAAGGAAAATATCCTCTGTTGATCTGGGCGTGCCATCCATCCATCGTGATCCAATGGAAATTCAAAAATCTCAAACGCATAATCCTCACCAAGTGAGAACAAACGAGTGATAGGTGACAGCGACACCGACATCGACTTGGCCTTCAGTTTAGGAAAAATAAAATATATAAGTTTTTGATAATTAAAAAAAACACAAGTAATTATTTGACTAATTTGGACATTAATAATGAATAAATACCTTTGCTAACATTTCGAGCTCACGTCGTTTGGAGTCCAACTCAAGCTCACGCCTTTTCATTTCCAACTCATGCTCATGGCGCTGGACTTCCAACTCCCGCTCCCTAGCTGCCAACTCATCGTCCTCCACATGTGCCATACTAAAACTCTCTTTTGTGCTCACATGTGAAGCGTTGGCAAGCCTTGCGGTGTCCTGGGATGTACCGACGGAGGAAAGCTCTCTGGCAAGCGCCTGCTTGAATTCTGGGTTGGCTATTAAGCCTTGCATCAGATGTGTTGTAATATCTGGGTTGGACATGAGGTGCTGAGTAATGTCAGCCAAAATTGATGCTTCATTGACCACCCGCTTTCGTGAAGCAGACTTGTCATAATATTGTTTGATGGTCACGTTCCCAGGAACACCGAGAACCCGACCAGGATGGTCTTTCTTGCCTAGAGCGATCATCAAGACGTCCCCCGTCGGGAAGGGACGAATGCGCCCGGGACGATTCTGCTATAAGAACCATCTACAATGAAAAAAATGAAAAAACGTGCAAGTGAAAAGTGTTGCAAATATCTATACAAATATCAATTGAAATCAAGTTAATTATTTACTTACAATCTTATCTGCCACTTCGCGAGTGGCATCAACTTTAAAAGATCCCGCCTTTGTCATGCGGCCGGCTAACCAGACATCCTCGCGGTCGATGTCCGACGGAGGACTTGATGGTGTGCCCTCAGGCACCTCTCCTCTTTCAATCCTAGCAGAGTGCTCTTCCTGCTTCGCCCTTAGTCTATCCGCCATCATCTGCTGGATCCGAGTATGGTACCCACCCTGAGACATGGTGTGGCGGTGGACGTTCTTCGCCTGATTCTGCCGACCCTTATTTGCCTTAGCCTATTCAAACAAAAACACATAATTAAATACAGTTAAATGATCTATAATAAGCATACAAAATTAACTTAATCAACCAACCTGAAATTCTTCATCCTGTCGACTCCTGGCAAACATATCCCAAGTATCCTGATCAATCCAGGGATAATCCGATAACATTTTATCAAGCCGCTTCTTCCCAGATACATAGTACCTGGTAAGATCATGCTTGAACCCATTCCAACGCTTTGATGCCATTTTCATACATTTATGACGATGATCCTCATCATTTGGCACGATCAAGCTACCTACACATTAGATACATATATAACAACTGGATGGATTATAACTCGGATAATTATCTAATAATGTAAATCAAACGAATGTAAAGGTAAAATACCGTGATAGCCTCCCAAATCGATCCTTAACGCTCGTGGAACGCTCATTCCGATGGTTGTAGTTGATGCTTACGTCTTTGCTTCGCTTGTAGAAACACCCACTTATTAAATTCTTTAGCATGGGGTCCCTGGGCATTTAGATTAGCATCGAAGGACACCTCAAGCTTCTGTCCGCTCTGCCTGTCCTTCTCTAGTTTCTTCAACGAGGTGGCTCCTCTACCCCGTTTCCTATGAGCCTGTGATGTCTGTATGGACAAAAAAAATGATAAAATAGAGGGTTGTAACATTATAAACTTACATTAACAAGAAGGACTAAAGATAGTATATAACATGTAAACTTACACTAGAATCAGGTGTAGGCGTGATCGGGTCCTGCGAAACCCCCATAGTGTCCTCCCGTGCATGTGGGCTATCCGACTGATCCATATGTATGCCTGTTCAGAAACAATATATATGTATTAACATAGGTTATAACTCAAAATAAATATAGAAGTATAAATAAAAATAACTAGATAGGTCCTGTAGATATACAAAACATCTATATATCCAATATAAGGACAATACGAGATATTGAAAACTATAGTTTTTGAAGATTGCCAAGCGCGGGTCACGGCCTGGCCGTGATGTCCATCACGGTCGTAACGTGCCAACTGAACCAGACCCTCATAGGCAGAACTGATCACGGCCTAGCCATGATGAGCATCACGGCCGTGACAGATCAACCAGCAGAGCAACATGCACTCAAAACCAAAAATAGAGACATTCCAAACAACTCAAACTCACAGTTTAAAGTTACAACTACTGAGACTACAGTTTCAACATACACTCAAAACCAAAAATAGAGACATTCCAAACAACTCAAACTCACAGTTTCAAGTTTCAACTACTGAGACTACAGTTTCAAACCAGCAGAGCAACATGCATGCACTCAAAACCGTGAATAAAAAAATGTGCCCTAATTAAAGGCTCACCAGAAATAGGCGCTCACGTGGTGGTGGGGGGGAAGCTCGAGTGGTGGCCAACGTTCGATGTGGTTACTAAAGCAGAGGGACAAGGAGAGTTAGTGCGCGGGAAGGCCAGAGGAAAGAGAGATGTCAAGTTATTGCAAATAATGAGCGAGAAAGACAGAGTTAGGGGTTAAGAGTGTACCTCACGGTGGTGGCGAAGAAGCCCTCGCGGTGGTTGCAGTGGAGATGAGCTCGCGATTAGGGCGGAGTGAGAGCGAGAGTGAGGGTTGAGCGTGATGAAAAGAGAAAAGACGTACAGAGAAGTGGAGAAGGCGCGCAGGGGTAAACGTTATAATTAAAATAAAACAACATTTTACGTCAGTTTTTGTTAAAACCTGACGTTGAAGATCATATATTTAACGTCAGTTGTCTTAATAAACAGACGTTAAAAACTCTCACACTTATTACGTCAGTTGTTAGTAATAACTGACGTTAAAGGTCATATATTTCACGTGAGTTGTATTAAGAAACTGACGTTAAAAACACTCACAACTTCTTACGTCAGTTGTATTACACAACGGACGTTAAAGGTTTATTAGTTTCTGCAAAAACATTCATTCCCTTGACTACTGTGCTACTTACCCATTCACCTTTGTACCTAATCCTCTTAATGAGCATTAAGTTTATAGATAAGTTTTCAAGAAAATCATAATAACTTAGTAACTTCATCCACTGCTCCTATAAATAGCTTCCTTCCATCCTTTTAATTAATTTTCTGCTTCACAATATGGCTCTGCCGTGGAGATTAACTTCATCACTCTTTCTTCCTATTCCTAGACTCAAAGGTCTTTGTCTTAATGGTCAAACAACTTCTGAGTTTGAGTAAATTACATTACATGGATATTAAGGTTGGGTGAATCACGTAATGTGATTCTCTCACTTTATTTCATCCCCATCATCCCTTTCACTTTGCTTTGGAAGCAAGTGATTGTGGATTCAAGATGATGCATCAAGGAACTCCACCGAAGAAGAAAGATGCAAAGATCCATTTCACTTTGCTTTCAGCTAGTGACCGAGGATTTACTTTGCATCTTGGAATTCAAGTGAGGGAGGTGATGCATCCATTAGAGTTTCTGATGACAGGACTGAGAAGAAAATGATGTTGATGCAGAAACTTTTTTATATTTTAGGGCTATGTTGCAGAAATTTTTTATCTTTTAATCATGTAATTTTAACTTATGAGTCGCTTCAATGTCATACGATTTGATTATACATATAACTTGTTTTATGTTAAGTGTTTATTTATTTTAATTTGCACAATAATTTGTTTACTAATTCAAGCTAATTAATAAAAATTAAAAATAAACTTGTATAAAAAAAAGGTTTAGAAATAAACTGCAGTACTATATGGAGTGATCTGCAGTTAAGAGGGACAACAGGGGACATGACAACCAATGAAATGAGTTTCATAATTATTTACGCCGATTATTTATAGAACTCGACGCAAATAGTTTACCCACCACCTCATTTTTAACGTCAACTTAATTGATGACCGTCAAGTTCCCGTGATATTAATTACATTATTTCCAATATTTATTCTGCACGCTTATAATATATAGGATTATTTACGCTCGCCTATTTATTTAATCAAGTAAAAATCAAACTTTTAACGCCGCTTTATAAAAACCGACATTAACAATTAATATTTTTTATTTGAAAAACACTTTTAACGCCGCTTTTTAAAAAACTGGCGTTAAAAGTGTATAGATATCTGCAAAAACATTCATTCCTTTGACTGCATCTTGTGCTACTTACCCATGCACCTTGTAACTCAATCCTCTTAATGAGCATTAAGTTTATAGGTAAGTTTTCAACAAAATCGAATAGCTTAGTAACTTCATCCCCGCTCCTATAAATAGCTTCCTTCCATCCTTTTAATTTTCTCGCTTCACAATATGGCTCTGCTGTGGAGATTAATTTCATCACTCTTTCTTCCTATTCCTAGACTCAAAGGTCTTTGTCTTAATGGTCAAACAACTTCCGAGTTTGAGTAAATTACATTACATGGGTGATAAGTCCGAGTAAATTACATTATGTGAGTTGCTCACCTTATCACCTTCCTGAGAATCATTCTTGGAGGTCTAATCAGGTGCTCGGGGGTCACAGCTCCAAAACCTCGCCTTTGGCGGCAAGTGACCGTCTTGGAAGTCTCTGAACCACGCCTTTGCTTGAAACAGCATCTAGTGCACTGCTTTTGCCTCTCTCTTGAGCTCTCTCATGCCCCCGCTTTTACGAGGTCTTCTGAGTATAGTTTTCCCTTTGGCATATTTCATAAAACTCTCTCGATGGGATGTAGCTTTAATGTTTAGGATTTTAAACCCTTTCAATGTAACTTTTTATAGGATTTTAAACCCTTTCAATCTTCTCAGACGATCAGACATAAAGATCTTCATGAATGAGATCCTATTGGGTTATTGATTCAACTTATAGTTTTCAAAAACAAACACAAAACATCAAAGCAATTCATGTGAAATCGAAACTTTGAGGAAGGCAATGCGGAAGGATCGTGATACTAGATAAAAAATATTATTAAAATAACATTTAACGTCTGTTGATGTAAGGACTGACGTTAAAAGTGAAGTGACTTACTTTTAACGTCAGTTCTTTATAGAACTGACGTTAAAATGTTCACTGTTAACGTCAGTTTTTTATTGAACCGACGTTAAAAGTGAGTCACTTCACTTTTAACGTCAGTCATTAAAACAACTGACGTTAAAATTGAATTAATGAACTCTGATATTTACAAAACTGTCACCGCTTCCTTTTTAACGTCTAACTTTTGGTTAACTGACGTAAACCTTTACCGTCTAATGTATATTTTCCACTAGTGTTGGGATCCGACTGATGGGATTCCCTCTACTATATTGTATCGGGACTTGAGGTGTATATGTTATGTATGTATGTTAAGTTTTAAATTTTTCGCTGTTTTAATATACTCGCTTAACGACAGTAACAAAATTAGGTCTTAATATTTTGGGTTTTCTTTAATGGGACGTCTGGGCGTCTCATTCTTCACTTTTTCTAATGTTGCAACCTCAATCCCATGGCCAGTCCAATGTCACATGAGACCTTAAGAAAACATATTTGTGTGAGTGCAACAGTCCAATAGTAAGGTGTGCAAAATCATTTATATAACAAATAAGTTGTTTGAGTGGAGACCAAAGCAACGACTTTAGTAGACCCCTTGGGCTGGGCCTGGTCAGTCCTTTTGCCATCTCACTATCACAACTCCATCACTTTTGTCTCACGTGGTAATGTATTGTATATTTTCGTGAAATGTATATTTTCATTAATAGACATCTAGCATTACTCTTTTATATTGTTTACCAAGCTGCCTCTCATCCGATTTTGATTCTTGACATTATATTCCGTACCAACTGGATGCGTTTCAGTTGAATACGATTTCAGCTATCCATGCATTCTTCAATATAGAGACGTAGGGTATTCCAATGTTGATTAAAATTAAAAACAAGAACTTGATAATCTGGATATGTATAAAACAAAATTAGATTTAAAAATTAGATATTTTTTTAAAAAACACTTGAAAGAAATCATTATTGACAATAATTACATCTTCCCTTTGAAAAATATTGTAAAATGTTTTTGTTTGATTTAGATTTTGATCTTGATAAAAAAAATACGTGTATCCTCGTGTCATGCAATTTTTTACCTATTAGCATTATTTAACATTACAAAAACTCTCTCCCTTCTCTCTACACACAGTCACGTGCCATCATTAGAGGGGGTGGTTTTGAACCATTTTTTGGCTTGGAATCACCCATTTACTCCGTTTTTTCTCCCATTTTATCTAAATAAGTGATTTTTCCACATAGATCTAGGTTTTTTTCTTCGTGTTTTTCATGTTTTTCGTCTTCTGTGTGCGGTGGTATTGTCATTCGTTGTCTTGGTGAGGCGTTGTTTGATTTCCCGTCTTGGTGCGGTATTTGTTTGATTTCCCGTCTTGGTGCGGTGTTCGTTTGGTTCAGATTGACAGATTTGCTTCGATTCATCACAGATTTAATCGAGAATTGGGTGCCAATGTTACAGATCCGGAGACATGGGTACTCCGGTGACTTTGATTTTGTCACTTTTGTAGGCATTTTGATTTTGTTGTGTTATGCTATTAACTTGGGTGCTGTGAGTTTGTTCGTAGATTCATCCTTTTCGATTTTTAGCGATGTTGGATTTGTGTTGTTCGATGTATTTTATCAATTTGAATGAATGAATATCTTTTTAGTAAAAAAAAAAAAAAGTACGTGTGAGTGTTTTATCACTTGTTTTGATTGTGATCTCTCATTATCTTAATACCTTAATAACAAGAGATTATAATGATCCATTATTGCAAAAAAAAAAAAAAAGAAATCTTTTATATCAATTTTCAAGTCAGAAAATTGCAGTTTTCTCTACATATTAAGCATTAGCTATCTAAATCTCATTATTTAAATATTTAAATATGACACTCAGTTCATATTATTATCCTATAATAATATTCATTTTACAATGATATGCGATGTATTTCAATATATTTATCTATAGTAATGCCAATACACAACTGTCTTGTAATATAAGTGTTATTATATTATTATAAAAATGAAAATGAAAATATAATTTTTGTAGCCGCCTTCCCCTGCAGAGTCCCACATGGCTCGTAAACACGAAGCTTCGGTCTGGGGCCTTGGCTAATGGATCCCACTTGTTTACGCTAACTAAATTGTGTCGACAAAACTTCGCTGTCTCTTTCTTCCTTTCATCACGTCATTTTTTCTTAGCGGCTTCATTGCGCCGTTCGCAGGATATTTCACTCGCGCGCGTGTCTTGTTTGGCCACTTCAAACATTCAACACAAGTTTTTGTTTTTTTAAAAGATAAATATTAATAACATATTCTTTTTTACTATCTTCTTCTACACTTTTTCTATTATTGAATAATTTTATATATGACATATCTAAACACATGATTTTACATGAATTCTTTGTTATTGAATAGATTTTATGTAAGACCTATTCAAATACATGATCTTACATGAATCCACTCAATAATAGAAGATGTGTTAGTAGGAATATGATAAAGAGTGTGATCCTAGCATGATTCATTAAGAGATTTGCACAAATACTTGGATTAAGGATCTGTCTCCTTTAAAGTGAGAAAGTAAGGATACTTCCGAGTCTTTTCATGAAATGAGTGAAGATGGGGGGTTTTGTTTTATTTTTTTTAAGAGAATACAAACAAGTATCATTAGGACATTGTTTAAGGAACAATAAAAGATAATTTGTATGGGAATAATGTATTTAGCATTTCGAAAAGTGTAAAACTTAGTTTTTCAATACAAATTTTCTTTTTATGGGTTCATTAACCAATATGCTTAGGACACTCGTTAACAATACCATTTTTTTAAAATTTGGATTTAATGTCTTCTCAAGCTCTCAAATTTTTTTTTGAATACAAAAAGGGCTAAAGCCCAAAAGAAACTACACGAAAATTAAACATGGAGTAGAAACTCTAATACATCAGCATACAAAGCTTGAATAATGGTAGCAGCAGGATGATCATAAATCAACATTGAGCAACCTTGATCACAACCCAAGTTTGCAAGATGATCAGTGATCAGCTTCTGGTTGACTAGTTTTATAACTAGTAAGACCATGACTTTTGTACTAATTATTCGAGTTTCAATCTCGTTTTAGCCCAGATTTAGATTTGATCGTCCTCGAGCAACATTTTGAGTTTCTTAAGTAGTTTAGGACATTTTAGTTAGTTTTTGAGTCAAATAAAGCATTCATTGTTATCTCATGTTTTCAGGTTAAAAAGGGAAGCACTAAAAGTCAAAAAAATGGAGAAAGCAGTGGAAAATGCAAGTCTGGAAGTTTTCGCCTCGCGAGAAGCTACTCGCCTCGCGAGATCAAGACCAGCAACAAAGAGAATGTCATCCTTTCTGTCTCGCCGCGCGAACCAAGTCTCGCCACGCGAGCCTGAGGAACAGAAGCTATCACGGCCAGGCCCTGATACTCATCACGGGCGTAATGAGAGATCCTTTTCTGTCTCGCCTTGCGAATCACTGTTCGCCTTGCGAGATTCCAATTTTGAACGCGCACCACATTTAATATTCGCGTCGCGAGAGGCTATTCGCCTCGCGAGCACGCGCAGATTCTGAAGGGTATAAGTTACTGTTTTAGGGCAGATATCAAGAGAGATTTTGATCATCTTTTCTTTTCTTTTTAGATTTGTGGGGCTGCGAAATAGGTTGAGAGTTTTGCGTTACGTTTGTAATGGAGAACTAACCTCCTTGGATTAATCTACTGTAATTGGTTTCCATCGCACTTGAGGTTATGTAATTCCCATTTGATTTGCTATTCTCTTTCAATATTGTTCTATATGTTCTGTTTGCTTAATTCAAGATTGTATAGAATGTGTATTGATTTGTTTCGATGATTGTGTGTTCCTATACTTAATCGCGTTTGCTTAATTCGCGTGTGTTCATTCGTGTTTGCTTAATTCACGAGAGCTTCATCCGTTTGCTTAATTCGGAATTAGGAACATATATCTCGTAGTGTCAATTTCGCTTGTTAATTGCTGCTACAATCGAAAAGGGTTTAGAATCCGCTTAGGGCATGGAATTATATGAGCCAATGATAGTGGGAAACCGAGAACAATAGGTTAATCGTTTTTAGCCTATTTGATAATCATTTAGTTTGCACTATTATTCTTAATTGTTTTCTAATTGAGTCTTGAATCTTAAACCCCCCAAAACTTATTTTGTGTTAATAGCAACCCAAGAGTCCTTGTGAGACGATACTCGAGTTGTCGCGCCCTAACTACATATTTTTGTAAACCACTCGCTTTTTGATGCGTGCGCGACAACGTGTCAAAATTGGCGTCGTTGCCGGGGACTTCTTGTTGTTATTAACAGAAAAAAAAAATTCATTGCTGAATTAGTCTTGGCTAATAGGTCTGGTTGTGAACCTTAGTATGGATAACTATAAGCAAAATTATATGCCTAATGTCTATCCCATGAATAATTACATGCATATATGCCTAATGTTGATTATAAGCCACCACCATGCATATATTATCCTAACTTTGATGAGCCACCACCATGCATATGTTATCCTAACTTTGCTGGAGGTTATGAGTTTAGTAGTGATTGTGGCATGTTTGGAGTGAATGATCATTCTAGCCAACAAAGTGGAGGACATAGCAGCCTGGATGAGTTAGCTTCTCTGATACAACAAATGGCAGAGAACAACCAACGGATGGCAGAGAACAATCAACGGATGATAGAAGCTGGTTTTCAGAAGTTGGCCATTCAAATTGATCACATTGTCTCCACCTCGGCTACACTGCAAACTCAACGTCTCCTTGAATAACATACAGATTCACAAATAGTTGTTCTTGACAATACTTCTTTTGAACATGATTTTGATAATAATGTCAAGAACACTATTACTGATGAACTGTGTGTTGAATTTCCAGACATTCAAGCCTTTTCTGATTCAGTTTGTTGTACTATATGTACTGACTGTACTAACACTAACCCTTGTATGGTGTGTGCTAAGATTTCTGCATGTATAGCAGGTGATGGATTTGATAATGCAGTGAGTGAGAATCGTGCAGAAGTTGAAGCGGCACCAGAGATCCTCGCTACCTGTTTGCCACCTCCCCCTGTGGAACCACCAGCGATGGAGTTCAAGTCTCTGGATTTTGCACCCTTGGATATGAAGGCACTATGGCCAGTCCAAGAGGTTGAACCCCATTTTTATTGGGAGGACTTTGTTGACAAGGTTGACAAGGAGGTCATCTTTGACCCAAGAGGGAGTAAGAAGCCCGCCGCACTTGGCGAGGTCACCATAATTGTCAAGTGCTCACCTCCATATCAAGGCTGCAAGTTAGGGGACCATGGAATAAGCTTCCGTCCCTTGTCTATCACTTGGGACTTATGCTACAAGCCATGGGATCCGGGAGGGTCATATTGCAATTTGAGCATTCTTTGGCCGCTGTATCACAGACAGTGGGATCCCGGTGGAACCGCCTCCATGAGTTTTCTCTAAACCTTACTCTTTTTAATTTTCCTTGCTTTGTTTTTGTTTTGTTTTCTTTTAGCTCTTGAATAATTTGAGATGATCAAGAGTTTGTGTGTTGAGTCTTGTGTCGGCAAGCTTGATTGGGTTTTGTTGAATTTGCATAGATGGATTGCATGATATTTGTTGACTGTTGATGATTCCCCCCTAGGTTTTGAAAATTGAAAATTTGATCCCCATATAAAAATTGAAAATTGAACTTTGAGATATTTCATTGTGATTGCATGATTTATGATAAGTTTGGGGTGAAAGGGTGCACACACTAGGGATAGAATCTCGGTCAACCAATTTGCGAAAAAATGTCCAGGTGAGGATTTAAGCCTCCAACATGTTTTTAACTGTGTGAATCACTTTTGAGCTGCACTTTCCCGAATTTGCTTGAATCTCTTCATGGTTTGCATGTCTATGTGTTTGCATCAAATGATCTAGGCAATTTTCTTTGAATTAACTACTTGGCCTGAAAAGAACCATCCCTAATGCATGTTCCCTAGTTAGCCCCTTTGAGCCTAATTAGCCTATTGTTTCATGATGACTCTATGTTACGAGCCAAAAATCTGGAAAAACCATGTTAACCCGATCTTAGGATTAGGAGAGCATGGAAGCTTAGCAAGACAAAGGTTTGCAAGAAACTAAGTTTGGGGTGGCTACAAGGATATGATGTGTTGTCTGGGATTGAGAAAAAGAAAAAAATAAAGGTTGGAGCCTAAGAAAAAAAAAAGAAAAGTGCAAAAATGTCAAAAAGGGTATTAGAAGAAAAAGGGTTGTAGTCACCCAAAAGCAAAAAGGAAAATGGAAAAAGGAACTTGAGTGGAAATTCAATGTATCAAAATGCTCATGCTCTCTTAGTTCCTAGGGACTTAAGCCTAGTACCTTTGAATATCCTACCCTTAGCCAGGCCCCATTACAACCTTTAAAGACCTTTTGATGTTACATGCATGTTTTCGTGGGAACCTTGTTTGAGATGAAAATCAAATTCATGGGAAGTGCTTTTAAAAGTGAAACTGAGTGAAATGTTGATAGCCTAGACAAATTGAGCGAATGAGTGAAACACTAAATGCCCTTGTGAGGTAGGCGATTGTTTGAATTTGGTGATCTCCCTTTTGTGTGTAACTTGGACCCCCAACTTAGATTACTGATTGCATGAATGATGGAACTCTCAATTGTTTAAAGTAAATGAGTGTGGGGATTATACTGTTGCAAAGGGGGGAAAACATTGAAGAGAAATTGTTTTGATAAAATTGTATGAAGTTTGTGCGAAATTGATTGAATCCTTTGAGCTTGCCAAGTTTGAGTCCCTTTTGAGTTTTAGTTTGCTTGGGGACAAGCAAAGTTTAAGTTTGGGGTATTTTGATCAGCCTCTGGTTGACTAGTTTTATAACTAGTAAGACCATGGCTTTTGCACTAATTATTCGAGTTTCAATCTCGTTTTAGCCCAGATTTAGATTTGATCGTCCTCGAGCAACATTTTGAGTTTCTTAAGTAGTTTATAACATTTTAGTTAGTTTTTGAGTCAAATAAAGCATTCACTGTTATCTCATGTTTTCAGGTTAAAAAGGGAAGCACTTAAAGTCAAAAAAATGGAGAAAGCAGTGGAAAATGCAAGTCTGGAAGTTTTCACCTCGCGAGAAGCTACTTGCCTCGCGAGACTGAAGACCAGCCTGAACAGCAGAATGTCATCCTTTCTGTCTCGCCGCGCGAACCAAGTCTCGCCACGCGAGCCTGAGGAACAGAAGCTATCACGGTCAGGCCCTGATACTCATCACGGGCGTAATGAGAGATCCTTTTCTGTCTCGCCTTGCGAATCACTGTTCGCCTTGCGAGATTCCAATTTTGAACGCGCACCACATTTAATATTCGCGTCGCGAGAGGCTATTCGCCTCGCGAGCACGCGCAGATTCTGAAGGGTATAAGTTACTGTTTTAGGGCAGATATCAAGAGAGATTTTGATCATCTTTTCTTTTCTTTTTAGATTTGTGGGGCTGCGAAATAGGTTGAGAGTTTTGCGTTACGTTTGTAATGGAGAACTAACCTCCTTGGATTGATCTACTATAATTGGTTTCCATCGCACTTGAGGTTATGTAATTCCCATTTGATTTGCTATTCTCTTTCAATATTGTTCTATATGTTTTGTTTGCTTAATTCAGGATTGTATAGAATGTGTATTGATTTGTTTCGATGATTGTGTGTTCCTATACTTAATCGCGTTTGCTTAATTCGCGTGTGTTCATTCGTGTTTGCTTAATTCACGAGAGCTTCATCCGTTTGCTTAATTCGGAAATAGGAACATATATCTCGTAGTGTCAATTTCGCTTGTTAATTGCTGCTACAATCGAAAAGGGTTTAGAATCCGCTTAGGGCATGGAATTATATGAGCCAATGATAGTGGGAAACCGAGAACAATAGGTTAATCGTTTTTAGCCTATTTGATAATCATTTAGTTTGCACTATTTTTCTTAATTGTTTTCTAATTGAGTCTTGAATCTTAAACCCCCCAAAACTTATTTTGTGTTAATAGCAACCCAAGAGTCCTTGTGAGACGATACTCGAGTTGTCGCAAATATTGGCTTCCCTGAAGGCATGTAGTCCTTTGTTCCTTGCAAGTATCTTAGAACTTTGTAGCTTTCCAGTGGTCCATTCCTGGATTACTCTGGTATCTACCCAGCATTCCAACTGCAAAACTTATATCTGGTCTCGTTCATGTCTGAGCATACATCAAACTCCCAACAACAGATGCATAAGGAATATTTTCCATCTGTTTCCGTTCCAAATCATTCTTTGGACATTGCATGAGACTAAACTTGTCTCCTTTATGAATTGGAACAGGAGATGCTGAGCACTTGTCCATCTTAAATCTCTCTAAAAATTTATTAATATATGCTTTTTGAGACAAACCCAACAATCCAAGTGACCTATTCCGGAATATTTCTATTCCGATCATATAGCTTGCCTCACCCATATCCTTCATTTCCAAATTGTTAGAGAGAAAGTTCTTGGTCTCACTTAACAGACCAAGATCATTAGTTGCAAGCAAGATATCATCAACATACAGAATAAAAAATATACACTTACGCCCACCGATCTTCAGATATATACACCGACCAACAGTGTTTTCCTTAAATCCAAAAGAAACAACAATATCATTGAACTTAAGATACCATTGTCGGGAAGCTTGTTTAAGTCCGTATATTGATCTCTTAAGTTTACATACCATGTGTTCCTTTCCTTTCTCTATGAATCCCATCGGTTGATTCATATAAACATCTTCCTGTAAGTTCCCATTTAGAAAGGCAGTTTTCACATCCATTTGATGCAACTCTAAATCATAATGAGCTACCAATGCCATGATAATTCTGAAAGAATCTTTCTTGGAAACTGGTGAAAACGTTTCTTTGTAATCAATGCCATCTTTCTGAGTAAAACCTTTAGCAACAAGTCTGACCTTGTAACGTTCAAGGTTGCCATGAGAGTCACGCTTAGTCTTAAAGACCCATTTACACCCAACTCTCTTGCAACCTTCAGGCAATTCTACGAGGTCCCAAACATCATTCTGTTCCATGGATTTAAGCTCATCTTTCATAACATCTAACAATTTATCAGCATTATCACCATTCATGGCTTGTGAAAACGAAACTGGATCATCATCAATTCCTAAGTCATTTTCTGACTCTTGTAGATATACCACATAATCATTCGGTATAGCAGATCTTCTTTCTCTTTGGGATCTTCTTAATGCTATTTCTTGTGGTTGTTCTATTATAGGTTCATTGTCAACCTCGGGAACATTAATTTGTTGTTCTTCTTGACTATTATACGGTTCAACAATTTGAGGAATAACAACTTGAGCAGTAGGAACACAAGTCAAAGGAACTTGTATTCTTACTTCATTAATCTCCACATTTCGTGAAGCTTCACTCCCACTGGTTTCACCACTCTCAATGAACCTAGCATTCATAGTTTCAACAATTCTTGTACTATGGGTAGGACAATAAAACCTAAACCCCTTAGACTTTTCTGGATAACCAATGAAATATCCACTGATTGTTCTTGCATCCAGTTTCTTTTCTTGTGGATTGTAAATCCTTATTTCTACCCGGCAACCCCAAACGTGCAGGTACCTTAAACTAGGTTTCCTTCCAGTCCACAGTTCAAAAGATGTCTTTGGAACTGCCTTACTAGGAACCCTGTTCAAAAAATACATGGCAGTTTTTAAGGCATACATCCACAATGATAAGTGTAAAGATGCATTACTTAACATACTCCTAACCATATCCATTAAGGTTCGGTTACGCCTTTCCGATATACCATTTTGTTGTGGTGTACCTGGCATTGTGTATTGAGCACATATGCCACGTTTTTCTAGGAATTTAGCAAACATACCAGGGTGTTGTCCATTTTCATCATACCTTCCGTAATACTCACCACCTCTATCAGACCTTATGATTTTCACCTTTCTGTCCAATTGTCTTTCAACTTAATTTACATAAATTTCTAAGGCATTCACCGCTTGAGACTTCTCGTGCAGTAAATAGACATATCCATAATGTGAAAAATCATCAATAAAGGTGATAAAGTATTTTTCCTTACCGAAAGAATTAACATCAAAAGGTCCACATATATCAGTGTGAACTATCTCAAGAAGCTGAGTGCTTCTTGTGGCGCCTTTCTTTGTGTGTTTTGTTTGCTTTACTTTAATACAATCCACACAAATATTAAGGTCAGTAAAATCCAAATCTGGAAGGATTTCATTCTTTATAAGTCTTACCATTATTTCCTTGGAAATGTGACCCAAGCGCTTATGCCACAAATAAGCAGAACGTTCATTCACTAAACCACGTTTAGTGCCAACATTATGATGCAAGGTCATAAGTGTTTCATCATATAGATTATCAAGATTCAATCTATATAAACCATCAATAAGTATACCAGATCCAATCATAAATGTATGCTTATACAAACTGAAACATTCATTACCAAACTTAATAGAGTATCCAGCAACATCAAGTTTAGAAAAGGAAACTAAATTCCTAGAAATACTAGGCACATAAAGAGTATCAAACAAATCTAAATGACGTCAAATGTTGAGGATTAAACGATAAGTCCAGACAACTTCCACTGGAACCTTCACTTTATTCCCCATAAACACAAATTTTTCATTTGGTTTTACGGTTCGGGTCATAAGAAATCCCTGCATCGTATTAGAAACATGATTCGTACATCGAGAATCAATCCACCAAGTATTATGAGGAACTTCAGTTAAATTTGATTCGAAACATACATAAGCATTAAGCTCACCTTTCTTTTCAAACCAAGCCTTACGTTTGGGGCAATCCTTCTGGAAATGTCCAGATTTCCCACAGAAATGACATTTGTCATTCTTTCCTTTCTTCTGGATCTTAACGGAGAACTCATTTATCTTTAGTGATCCTTTCCCCTTTGATCAGCCTCTGACTCATCTAGTTTTATGGCTAGTATGACCGTGGTTTTGTGCTAATTATATATCGTTTTCACCCAAATTAGACTTGATTGTCTTTAAGCAGCATTTTGAGTCTGTAAAGTATTTTTAGGTTAATTTAGTTGTTTTAGAGTCGAATAAAGTACTTACTGCTAATTCTTGTTTTCAGGTAATAAAAAGAAGCAATACTGGAGGTTCTCGCCCCACGAAAGGCTGCTCGCCTCGCGAACCTGAAGGCTGACTGCTCCAGAAATTGCAAACCTTTCTGTGTCGCCTCACGAATCCATGTCTCGCCTCGCGAGACTGAAGACCAGAAGCCATGACTCTTCCATTCCTCACCACGCGAGCCGTACTTCGCCTCGCGAGAATACCAAACGTTGCAGATTCTTCATAAGATTCGCGTCGCGAGAGAGTGTTCGCCTCGCGAGTGAGCGCAGTTCCTGAATATTATAAATTGCTGTTCTATGGCAGATTGCAGCAGTTAGTTAGTAGTAGTTTATCTTCTTTTCTTTTAGAATAGGACGGCTACGAATTTAGGTTTACAGTTTTGTGTTCCTTTTGTAATGGAGAACTAGTCTCCTTGATTAATCTACTGCGATATATTGGTTTCCATTGGCACTTGAGGTTCTGTAATTCCTGTTTTATTTGTTTTTCCCTTTTCAATACTATGCTATATATTTCTGTTTGTTTAATTCAGGAGTGTATAGTGTTGTGTTGATTTATTTCGGTGATGTTATGTTCCTATATTGAATCGCGTTTGTTTAATTCGCGTGTGTTCGTTCATGTTCGCTTAATTCATGAGGGCTTAACCCCGTTTGTTTAATTCGGGAATAGGAACATATATCTCGTAGTAGCGATTTCGTTTGTTAATTGTTGCTACAACCGAAAGGGGATTAGAATCTGCTTATGGCATGGAATTATATAAATCAATGATAGTGGGAAACCGAGAACAGTAGGTTGATCGTCTTTAGCTATTTGATAGTTGTTTTATTTGCATTGTTTTCTGTTTTGTTTCCTTAATTGTTTTCTTATTTGCATTCAAATCCAAAACCCCCCAATTCTGACTTTTTCTGTTAACAACAACCCAAGAGTCCTTGTGAGACGATACTCGAGTTGTCGCACACTACTACAGTTTTATAAAACTGCTCGCTTTTTGACCCGCGCGCGACAGCGCGTCCAGAATTGGCGCCGTTGCCGGGGACTCTTGTTGTTATTAACATAAAATTAAATTTAAAAAAAATCTCTTTGCTGAATTAGTTTTGGCTGCTTTGTCTGGTTGTGAATCTTAGTACTTCCCATGGATAATCACATGTATGGTTATATGCCTAATGTTTATTATGAGTCACCACCATGCATATATTATCCTAACTCTGCTGGGAGTTATGAGTTTAGTAATGATTTTGGCATGTTTGGAGTGAATGATTATTCTAGCCAACATAGTGGAGGACGGGGCGTTTTGGATGAGATAGCTTCTTTGGTACATCAAATGGCAATAAGCCAGCAATATCAGCTTGACCTCACAATATGCCAACTCAGTCTGGAAGAAATGATACAACAAATGGAAGAGAACAATCAACGGATGGCGGAACAAAATCTTGAATTTCAACAGAGGATGGAAGCAAGTAATCTTGAGTTTCATCAGAGGATGGAGGCAAGTCGCCAGAACTTTGCCACTCAAAATGCTTTCATCATTTTCGCCTTGGCTAAACTGCAAACTCCACATCCCCTTGAAGAACATACAGATTCACAAGTAGTTATTCTTGACGATACTTCTGAGGATAATTTTGATGATAATGTCAAGAATACTTCTGTTGATGAACTGTGTGTTGAATCTCCAGATATTCACACCTCCCCTAATTCTATCTATTATACTTCATGTGCTGATTGTACTGACACTGCTTTGTGTGTAGCATGTTTTGAAAGCTCATTCTTTTCAGGAAACACAAAATGAGGATCAGGAGGACATCTGCTTCACCATGCTTGAGGATGATGAAGAACCTTTAGAAGTAGATGATTCAATTAATTCATATGCATGTGTTGAGAGTGATGGGATGGATGAACTGTGTGCTGAATTTCCAGACATTCAGACCTTTTCTAATTCAGTTTATTGTACTATATGTACTGACTCTACTAACACTAACCTTTGTGTGGTGTGTGCTGAGATTTCTGCATGTTTAGCAGGTGATGGAATTGTTAGCGCAGTGAATGAAGAACGTGCAGAAGATGAAGCAGCACCAGTAACACTCTCTACCTATTTTCCACCTCCCACTGTAGAACCACCAGCGATGGATTTCAAGCCTCTGGATTTTGCACCCTTGGATGTGAAGACACTGTGGCCAGTCCAAGAGGTTGAACCCCGATTTTATTGGGAGGACTTTGTTGAGAAAGAGGTCAACCTTGACCCCAGAGGGAGTGAGAAGTCCGCCGCACTTGGCGAGGTCACCATAATTGTCAAATGCTCACCTCCATATCAAGGCTGCAAGTTAGGGGACCATGGAACAAGCTTCCGTCCCTTGTCTATCATTTGGGCTTTATGCTACAAGCCATGGGATCCGGGAGGATCAAATTGCACTTTGGGTATTCTGTGGCCCCTGTATCACAGACAGTGGGATCATGGTGGAACCGCCCCCCAATGAGTTTTCTTAAACCCTTTCTCTTTAGTTTACTTTCATTTTTTTAGTTTCTGGGTTGCTTTACTTTTGTTTTGTTTTCTTTTAGCTCCTGAATAATTTGAGAAGATCAGGAGTTTTTGTGTGTTGAGTCTTGTGTCGGCAAGCTTGATTGGTATTGATCAAATTTTGCACAGATTGATTGCATGATTTATGTGATGATTCCCCCTAGTTATGAAATTGAAAATTTGATCCCCATTTGAAAAATTGAAAACTGAACTTTGAGATATTTTGTTATGATGGCATGATTTATGATAAGTTTGGGGTGATGGGAAGCACACACCAGGGATAGAATCTCGGTTAAACAATTTTCAAAAATGTCCAGGTGAGGATTTGAGCCTCCAGCATGTTTTTAACTGTGAGAATCACTTTCAAGTTGCACTTTCCCGAATTTGCTTGAATCTCTTTATGGTTTGCATGTTTATGTGTGTGCATCAAATGATCTAGGCATTTTCTTTGTAAATAACCACTTGGCCTAAAATTGAACCCTTCCTAATGCATGTTCCCTAGTTAGCCCCATTGAGCCTAATTAGCCTGTTATTCTTGATAACCTCATGTTATGAGCCAAAATCTGGAAAAACCATGTTAACCCGATCTTAGGATTAGGAGAGCATGAAATCTTAGCAAGAGAATGGTTGCAAGAAACTAAGTTTGGGGTGGCTACAAGGATATGATGTGTTGTTTGGGATTGAAAAAAAAATATATATAATAAAAAGGTTGGAGCCAAAAGGCAAAGAAAAAAATAATAATAATAATAATAAAAAGTGCAAAAATGCAAAAAAAAAAAGAAAAAAAAAGAAGGTTGTAGTCACCCAAAGCATAAAGAAGAATGAAAAAAGGAACTTGAGTGGAAATTCAATGTATAAAACTGTTTCATGCTCTCTTAGTTCCTAGGGACTTAAGCCTAGTACCTTTGAATATCCTACCCTTAGCCAGGCCCCATTACAACCTTAAAAGACCTTTTGATGTTGCATGCATGTTTTCGTGGGAACCATTTTGAGATGAAAATCAAATTTATGGGAAGTGCTCTTAAAAGTGAAATTGAGTGAAATGTTGATAACCTAGACAAAACTGAGCGATTGAGTGAAACACTAAATGCCCTTGTGAGGAAGGCAATTGTTTGAATTTGGTGATCTCCCTCTTGTGTGTAACTTGGATCCCTTGCTTAGATTAATGATTGTTTGAATGATGAAGTTCTCAAATGTTCAGAATAATTGAATGTGGGGATTGCTTTGTTTGAAAGGGGGGCAACATTGAAGGAAAAATTATTTTGATGAATTGCTTGAAATTTGTGCAAAGTTGATTGAATCCTTAAGCTTGCCATGTATTGAGTCTTTTTAAGTTTTTGAGTTTTAGTTTGCTTGGGGACAAGCAAAGTTTAAGTTTGGGGTATTTTGATCAGCATCTGGCTCATCTAGTTTTATGGCTAGTATGACCGTGGTTTTGTGCTAATTATATATCGTTTTCACCCAAATTAGACTTGATTGTCTTTAAGCAGTATTTTGAGTCTGTAAAGTATTTTTAGGTTAATTTAGTTGTTTTAGAGTCGAATAAAGTACTTACTTCTAATTCTTGTTTTCAGGTAATAAAAAGAAGCAGTATTGGAGGTTCTCACCCCGCGAAAGGCTGCTCGCCTCGCGAACCTGAAGGCTGACTGTTCCAGAAATTGCAAACCTTTCTGTGTCGCCTCGCGAATCCATGTCTCGCCTCGGGAGACTGAAGACCGAAAGCCATGACTCTTCCATTCCTCGCCACGCGAGTCGTACTTCGCCTCGCGAGAATACCAAACGTTGCAGATTCTTCATAAGATTCGCGTCGCGAGACAGTGTTCGCCTCGCGAATGAGCGCAGTTCCTGAATATTATAAATTGCTGTTCTATGGCAGATTGCAGCATTTAGTTAGTAGTAGTTTATCTTCTTTTCTTTTAGAATAGGACGGCTACGAATTTAGGTTTACAGTTTTGTGTTCCTTTTGTAATGGATAACTAGTCTCCTTGATTAATCTACTGCGATTGGTTTCCATTTGCACTTGAGGTTCTGTAATTCCTGTTTTATTTGCTTTTCCCTTTTCAATACTATGCTATATATTTCTGTTTGTTTAATTCAGGAGTGTATAGTGTTGTGTTTATTTATTTCGGTGATGTTATGTTCCTATATTGAATCACGTTTGTTTAATTCGCGTGTGTTCGTTCATGTTCGCTTAGTTCATGAGGGCTTAACCCCGTTTGTTTAATTCGGGAATAGGAACATATATCTCGTAGTAGCGATTTCGTTTGTTAATTGTTGCTACAACCGAAAGGGGATTAGAATCTGCTTATGGCATGGAATTATATAAATCAATGATAGTGGGAAACCGAGAACAGCAGGTTGATTGTCTTTAGCTATTTGATAGTTGTTTTATTTGCATTGTTTTCTGTTTTGTTTCCTTAATTGTTTTCTTATTTGCATTCAAATCCAAAACCCCCCAATTCTGACTTTTTCTGTTAACAACAACTCAAGAGTCCTTGTGAGACGATACTCGAGTTGTCGCACACTACTACAGTTTTATAAAACCGCTCGCTTTTTGACCCGCGCGTGACAGCGTGTCAATCCCCTTTCTATGTTTCTTATCAGCATTCTTACCAGCTCCTTGATGGTTCACATAATGGATTGAGTGACTTCCTTGATTCTTAAGTCTTGTTTCCTCTTGAACCAACATATTGTGCAATTCATGCACGTTCCATTTATCTTTCATGGTGTTGTAGTTCATTTGGAACGGACCATAATCAGACGGTACTGAGTTCAAAATGAACTGTACAAGAAAATTCTCATCCACTTCCATTCCCAGTGACTTAAGTCTTGCTACAATATTTATCATTTCGATAACATGTTCATGCATAGCACGTAAACCAACAAACTTCATGGTGGTCAACGTACTCATTAGTGTCCTGGCAAGGGACTCATCAACTATTTGGGAGCAATAAAGGATTGAAAATCATTAATGCTTTGAGTAACATACTAACATGCTTGAAGATTCATAACTTCATCAATGCATATTGATGTTCACCTTTGGGCAATCCATCAACATACCATACATGACATAATGATGCTAGTAAAAGTTTACATAATTTGGTAATGCTACATGCACCAAATAGAAACATTTATCATCTTTGGATATATAAATATAACTAATTGTGCATTTACACTACCAACATTTATGCTCATTAATTATAGGAACAAATAATCAACCGTTGGGTGATCCTTAAATGTCCTATAATAATGAACTTCAATTTACCCATAAAACCAATAATTATCAACTTATTCATAGCATCAAAATTATGGGTAATTGAAATAAAATCATATAATATGGAATTAAATAGACTTTAAAGATTTGACCACTTTGGTGATTAATAAATCTAGCATACTTTAATTCCAATGTGCAAACACTTAATTAACACTATCATACAATTCATTAGTGGCAAATACAAAATTGCAGAGCATCATTCGTCTATATAAATATAATTTATATCAACAAAAAGATTAATTGATACTGTAGCCTAGCGGTATGCACGTTAGCCTTTGAGTCCTATGGTCTCGGCTCTATCCTTCTGAACAAACTTTTTAGTTTTCTTTAAATCCAAGGTATCCTTTTGTTTCAAACAAAAATTGGTTTAAATTCACAAAACAGGACTCGAACCGTGTCGCTTAACATTATAGAACCGACACTAACCACCAGGACAAGTCTGTTAGGACAAAGCAACCATCACACAAGAGGGGGGTGAATTGGGTGATAATAGAAATTTAAAACTTTTACTAAACAACAAAACATAAATCGGAGTTTTTCAAATAAAGAGAGTGTTGATGGATAAAAGAAGATAATTTAAAAACCATCTAACAAAACTAATAACATATTTTTAACCAGTTTGGAAATAAGGAAGATAAAGCATTTCACTTGTCTAATGAACTATATTGACTTGTCTCATTATCTTTAGACTAAACATCAACCGGTTAGACAGCATCTAGAGGATAAAAACATTTGAAAATAGCTTAGAACATAAAGCTTAAAATCAGTTAGAAAACTTTGTTTAAAATACATAAAACAACAAAGATAAGGAGATAAGGGTAGAGAGAAAATAAACAACAAAATTTATCCTGGTCCACTCATATAAACGATGAGCTACATCCAGTCCCTAGCAGTAGCTGAGTTTTTCTCCACTATCACATCAGATAATTACAATGAGTAGTCTTTGCACACCTAGCCTCTCCAAGCTCATTGAGTATTGTTCTTAGCCAGCCTCTCCAGACTGTTGCAAGTATTATTTGCACACCTAGCCTCTCCAGGCTCAACGAGTATTATTCTTAACCAACCGCTTCAGGCTGTTGCAAGTATTATTTTCACCTAGCCTCTCCAGGCTCACTGGATTTTGATGAAGGTTACATAGAGAAAATCTCACAACACTCATGGAGTGATTTTACAATGAAGTACAGAGATGAGTTCTTCCTACACTCACAAGAGTGGATATATTTTTAAGCACTTCAGAACTGATAAAAGAAATCTCTCATAACACTCACTTGAGTGAATATAGAATGTTTACATTGAGGATGATTTTTGTTGAGATGAAGATGGCGATGCTCTCATTTTTCATCAAGTGTAGCAGAAGTAGTAGCTCCAGCAACTCTTTTTTTTTTCATCTTCAATGACTTCTGTATTTATAGTCTTAAAGCATTTAGGATCCGTTATAGACATTCCCTCAGATGTTGGCTTCTAGCAGAACTTCATTAAATGCAATAGAGTCATTCTGGGTAGCCATTAATGCAATAGGAACGTTGGTTGTACTCTAACATGAAGGATCGTGGCTTTATGCATCGTGATACAGCCATATCAGAGTTGTGCAGAGAGCTTTTTGTACTTTGCTGAGTACATTTCCCTTTTCGTGTAAGGACTAGAGGTACTAGGAAATAAAGCATGTTGGAAGCATTCTTTAACTGGTCTTTGGTTCTGATTATCCATGGTTCCTTGAGAGAGTAACTTCTGATTTTTCTTGAGAAGCGTGAAACTGAGTAGGAGAGAAGGCTTTAAGTCTCTTTCTGATTCTTGAAATATGATTCTGATAATCCTTATAGAATTCGCGTTCATAAGATAAGTGCTTCCATCTTGAAAATAACCGCATCTATATAGCCATTTAAGATTTTTCATTCGGGCTAGTAGATGAGCTCCATATTAAGGACTTAGCAAGTCCAAAGACTAGTGTGGATGAGCGCTTCTGTCACCTTTAGTGGACGATCACTTCTGTTACTTTAGTGGATAAGAGCCTCTGTTACTTTAGTGGACGCAAGTTTCTATCTCTTGCGTTCTGGACGTGCGCTTCACTTACTACAGTGTTGGGCGTCTGCTTGTTACACTTTGTTGGACGTGAGATTCTATTACTTAATCTTCACACTCGATAGATAGGTTAGCAACCAATATAAAGGTTAATTAAATCATTAACCAATGTTTAGTTCTCATCAAAACTTAGGAAAATGCACATCAGACATTTTAGAGACTTAACAATCTCCCCCTTTTTGATGATGACAAACATTGAGATGATTTAATGAACCACAGAAAATATCAACAAAGAAACTAGCATAAATCAGATAGTTTGAAATTTTCTTAAGCGGACAGGTTATATCATATTTATTCTCCCATTTCATATTCATTCTCCCATTCTCCTATAACATATTTCTATCGCAAATCTCAATTTATCCTATTCTCCCCCTTTTGTCAACATCAAAAAGGGTTATCAAGTTTTTTTTAGATATGTTAAGGGCAAGATAACATGTTAAGAAAATCATAGTAATGCAGCAAGCATATTAGACATACTCCACTTAAACTATTGTATCATTACTCCCCCTAAACTAATGCTTAGTTAAAAGAACATGTATATAGGAGTAATGACAGATTTAGCATAGACAGGGCAATGGTTTTCTGCCTCTTGTTTGACCATGAGACTAAACTTGCTCCAATGAAGTGACATCCTCCACTGGTGCTTTTTCTTTCTATTCTGTCTCCAGCAAAATCAGTATCATAATATCCCACTAATCTGTATTCTTTTGATCTTAAATACAGCAAACCAAGATCAGTAGTTCCAAGCAAATATCTAAATATTCTTTTAACAGCCTTAAGATGAGATTCTCTAGGATCAGATTGGAATCTAACACACATACAGACACTAAATTGAATGTCAGGTCTGCTTGAACTTAAGTACAGTAGAGAGCCAATCATACCTCTGTAGACAGTTTGATCTACTTTTTTACCTTCATCTTTGCTTAGTTTTGCATTAGGTTGCATAGGGGTTTTCATAAGCTTTGCATTTTCCATTTTGTATTTCTTGAGTATCTCCTTGGTATATTTTTGTTGATGAATATAAATTCCATCACTTGTCTTCTTGATTTGTAATCCAAGGAAGAACTTCAATTCTTCCATCATGCTCATCTCAAATTCAGCTTGAATTAGATTTGAAAATTCCTTGCACAACTTTTCATTAGTTGCTCCAAAAATAATATCATCAACATATATTTGAACTATAATAAAGTTCTCTTTAGAGCATTTTTTGAACAGAGTAGTGTCTACTTGTCCTCTAGTAAAACCATTATGCATGAGAAAAGAACTGAGTCTATCATACCATGCTCTAGGTGCTTGTTTCAAACCATATAATGCCTTTTTAATTTTGAAAACATGATCTGATTTATTAGTATCCTTAAAACCAGGGGGTTGTTTAACATACACTTCTTCTTCAATGATACCATTTAGAAAAGCACTTTTTACATCCATTTGAAACAGGGTAATTTGGTGTTGTGCAGCATATGACATTAAAATGCGTATGGCTTCTATTCTAGCTACAGGTGCAAAGGTTTCAGTATAATCAACACCTTCTTGTTGGTTATAGCCTTGAGCTACTAACCTTGCCTTATTTCTGACAACTTTACTCATCCAATTTGTTTCTGAAGACCCATCTTGTTCCAATAACCGACTTGTTTTTTGGCTTAGAGACAAGAGTCCAGACATCATTTCTTGTGAACTGGTTAAGTTCTTCTTGCATAACAAGAATCCAGCTTTCATCCTCAAGAGCTTCTTCAATGCGTTTAGGCTCCAAATCTGAAATAAAGGTCACATTGCTTGATTCTCTTAATGTGGATCTGTTTCTTACTCCTTCAGAAGGATTTCCAATAATAAGATCCTTTGGATGATTAGTGTTGAACTTCCAATCCCTTTTGAGATCATCATGAAGATCTTGACTTGTCTGCTGACTCGTCTGTTTCACTTGTCTTTCAGCCTCAGGCACAGGTTCTGTTTTGGTTAGATCGGGTTGTTGACTTTCTGGCTTGTTTATATCAAGACCTGCAAGATCATCTTCTAGATCTTATAGTTCTTTATCAGTCTTTAATCCATCATTGAATTTAACATGAACAGATTCTTCAATAATACAAGTTCTTGAATTGTATACTCTAAAGGCCTTAGACTTTTTAGAATATCCTACAAAAATACCTTTATCTACCTTAGAATCAAACTTTCCAAGATTATCTCTGGTATTCAGAATAAAACATTCACATCCAAAAGCATGAAAATAATATATATGTTGGGACTTTTTCCTTTCCACAATTCATAAGGAGTCCTTTTTAGAAAAGGCCTAATAAGTATTCTGTTTCGTACATAACAAGCAGTGTTTACAGCTTCTGCCCAGAAGTACTTAGGGAGATTATTTTCATTGAGCATGGATCTAGCCATCTCTTGCAGAGATCTATTCTTTCTCTCAACCACTCCATTTTGATGTGGAGTTCTAGGTGCAGAGAAATTGTGAGAGATTCCACTCTCCTCACAAAACTGTCTAAACTGCTCATTTTGAAATCCCCCCCTGATCACTTCTAAGGGTAGAAATACAGAAACCCTGCTCATTTTGTACTCTTTTACAGAATATTGAGAAAGCCTTAAAAGACTCATCCTTGTGTGTTAGGAAGAGTACCCATGTGTATCTGGAATAATCATCAACTATGACAAATGCATATTTTCTTCTAGCCATTATAATGATGACAAAAAGAAACTCTTATGCATTGGACTATTATGATTTCAACTCATAAAAGCATTTCATTTCAGATTGGATACCATTTCAACATAAGTTGAAGCATAAGAAATATTTAAGGCACGCATTTGATAACTTCAAGTGGGAAGAATCTTTATCAATATATTTCTTCCAAGTATGCATGTTGAATCATTTTAACATGTATAACAAACACTTTATGAGAATATTCAAATTCATGCGAGGGATAAGCAAATGTGAGCTTAGATTTATGAAAATTAAAATCATTATCTTATTTTACACACACAAAAATCATGTGTAAAATAAATAATCACGAGTTAAACAACAACAAGAGATAAAGAGTAGATATCACCGAGTTTGATTCCTTTGATTTTTCAGCAGTCATGTTGTTCTGAACTTTTCAACAGGGGATAGGATCAAGTAACTTCCGATGTAGCTTCTCAAGTTTAATAAACTCAACTCCAAAAGTTTTTCTTGAGTTAGATCCTTTATAGAAGGGTTCCTTTCTTGTTGGGTGATCCTTCCATCTTGTTAAGTACTTTTCCTGCAAAAATGAAGTACTAGAAAGGGCTTTTGGTACCCACTTTGACTTGGGTCCTTAGGAGATAGTAGATAAGCAATTTGACACTTTAGAAATTCCAATAGATTTGTTTCTCATATTATGATTCATTCTATAGTAGTGAAAAATAAGAATTGATTTTTTTTTTAAAGAGAAATTATAATCCCTCAATGACTTACTTATTAACATTATTCTTAATTAATTTTTTTTTACATGAGAATTATGTCTACAACAACAATAATTGTACATAATGAAATTAGATGGTAATCTAGTCTTCATAACAATATGTATATAAGAAGTCCATGTTTTAGTTTGAAGGAATCATCATTGAGAAAGCATATTCAATAATTTTTTTTAATCTATGGATAACATCACATTGACCAAATAATTAAATATATCATATAACACATTGTAACAATATTTAAGATTTAAATTCTGTAGCTCACAGGCTTCTTGAGACGAAGAGTCACTAATTATGTTGTGTTCTTCCTCTTGAAGACATTTTTATAATCCAACTTCTATCAATGATCTGCATCTTCTAATTCAAGGATATACTTTTACACAAAGAAGCATTGTTGGAAACATAAATAGCATTGAACAGAAATAAAATATTTTTAGATTTGATGCACCTTTTGGGTTTGTCAAAAACAACATTTTTAAAAGACAAAATTATTAAAAACATTTTCTAATGTTAAAAAAAATATTTTAACAAAATTAGTCCAAATGAATTTTGGTTTAGAAGAGAAAAGTGTATAAAGAAAAACATTTCACAAAACAAAATTAACATCTTATAAAAACATTTCCAGTTTGAATTTTTGTGAAAAGAAATTCAAAGACACGAGGTTATTCAAATTTAAAATCAAACATTTAAAAAAAAAGTGATTTTGGTTGCTAAGATAACAAGGATCTTTAACTCTAAGCGGTTAAGCTTCTCTACAGAGCACGTTGCTCTGATACCAATTGTTAGGTCAAAGCAACCATCACACAAGAAGGGGGTGAATTGGGTGATAATAGAAATTTAAAACTTTTACTAAACAACAAAACATAAAGAAGAGTTTTTCAAATAAAGAGAGTGTAGATGGATAAAAGAAGATAATTTAAAAACCATCTAACAAAACTAATAACATATTTTTAACCAGTTTGGAAATAAGGAAGATAAAGCATTTCACTTGTCTAATGGACAATATTGACTTGTCTCATTATCTTAGACTAAACATCAACCGGTTAGACAGCATCTAGAGGATAAAAACATTTGAAAATAGCTTAGAACATAAAGCTTAAAATCAGTTAGAAAACTTTGTTGAAAATACATAAAACAACAAAGATAAGGAGATAAGGGTAGAAAGGAAATAAACAACAAGATTTATCCTGGTTCACTCATATAAACGATGAGCTACATTCAGTCCCCAGCAGTAGCTGAGTTTTTCTCCACTATCACATCAGATAATTACAATGAGTAGTCTTTGCACACCTAGCCTCTCCAAGTTCAACGAGTATTATTCTTAACCAACCTCTCCAGGCTGTTGCAAGTATTGTTTTCACCCAGCCTCTCCAGGCTCAACGAGTATTATTCTTAACCAACCTCTCCAGGCTGTTGCAAGTATTATTTTCACCTAGCCTCTCTAGGGTCACTGGATTTTGATGAAGGTTACATAGAGAAAATCTCACAACACTCATGGAGTGATTTTACAATGAAGTACAGAGATAAGTTATTCCTACACTCACAAGAGTGGATATATTTTTAAGCTTCTCAGAACTGATAAAAGAAATCTCTCATAACACTCACTTGAGTGAATATAGAATGTTTACATTGAGGATGATTTCTGTTGAGATGAAGATGGTGATGCTCTCGTTTTTCATCAAGTGTAGCAAATGTAGTAACTCCAGCAACTCTTTTTTTTTCATATTCAATGACTTCTGTATTTATAGTCTTCAAGCATTTAGGATCCGTTATAGACATTCCCTCAGATATTGGTTTCTAGCAGAATTTCATTAAATGCAATAGAGTCGTCCTGGGCAGCCATTAATGCAATAGGAACGTTGATTGTACTCTAACATGAAGGATCATGGCTTTATGCATCGTGATACAGCCATATCAGAGTTGTGCAAAGAGCTTTTTATACTTTACTGAGTACACTTCCCTTTTCGTGTAAGGACCAGAGGTACTAGGAAATAAAGCATGTTGGAAGCATTCTTTAACTGGTCTTTGGTTCTGATTATCCAAGGTTGCTTGAGAGAGTAACTTCTGACTTTTCTTGATAAGCGTGAAACTGAGTAGGAGAGAAGGCTTGAAGTCTCTTTCTGGTTCTTGAAATACGATTCTGATAATCCTTATAGAATTCGCGTTCATAAGATAAGTGCTTCCATCTTGAAAATAACCGCGTCTATCTAGCCATTTAAGATTTTTCACTCGGGCTAGTAGACGAGCTCCATATTAAGGACTTAGTAAGTCCAAAGACTAGTGTGGATGAGCGCTTCTGTCACCTTTAGTGGACGGGCACTTCTGTTACTTTAGTGGACGAGAGCCTCTGTCACTTTAGTAGACGAGAGCCTCTGTTACTTTAGTGGACGAGAGCCTCTGTTAATTTAGTGGACCCAAGTTTCTATCTCTTGCGTTATGGACGTGCGTTTCAATTACTACAGTGTTGGGCGTCTGCTTGTTACACTTTGTTGGACGTGAGATTCTATTACTTAATCTGCACACTCGATAGATAGGTTAGCAACCAATATGAAGGTTAATTAAATCATTAACCAATGTTTAGTTCTCATCAAAACTTAGGAAAATGCACATCAGATATTTTAGAGACTTAACAAAGTCTTGAATTGGTTTTAGTATACAACCGTTATTTTTGTTTAAACTTACGTAGAACGCAAACATTCATTGTATTCTGCCATTGATGAACCTTTGTTCTATATACTTTTAATTACATTTCATGCAAACCACCATTCATCATACATTCATGCAGCGGAAATCATTACTACTTGAATTCTCAAAACATTAAAGAAAAATTCAAGGCATCATTCATGGATTAAAACCAAGCATCATCAATGGAAAACTATAAATTCCTTAACACATGTTCTGATACCACATGTAAACTCTATCATACATGAGCCATTAATAAGAATCTTAAGAATTCATAGTTTTCACAAGTAGTGTGGATAGAATCACTAACCTTTCGCAATGCTTAAATGTCAATGCTTCAAGGTTTGAACCTTCAATCAACAACAGAAACTCTTCTATCTCTTTCCTTTTTCCTTATGCCTCTAACTTTGATAGAAATTATGAGACTTACTTTCTAGACAAAGATAGGGAAATGTTTCATTTCCTTCCTTTTATAATTGCTTCCATCAAGCAATATATCATTTCATTCATAAGATTCCTTCCCAAGAGTCATAACCATTCATTCAAATGTCAAACAATATGTCCTTTCATTCAAATATTAAACCACCACTAATATTTGTCATACACGAGACATTAATTCTTACACCAATGACTGACATTTAAGATAGAGAGAGCTACAAAGATAAAGATCATCACATGTGTTCACAACCGTGACATGTAAGATATTGTTTCTCCCCTGCCATCATGCCATCGATGCCCATCGACAATAAGCATCATGAATTTTTTTTGTTAAATATATTTAAAATATAAAAAATTAAGTATATCAAATAATGTATATTATCTCATTTATAATATAAAGATAATAATAATTAAATTAAAATATAGATGTTAATAATTAGCATAATAGAAATGATTTATATTAAATAAAAAGAGGAGTGTTAATGAGTGTTCCTTAAATTTAAAATAGTTTCTTTATCTAAAAAACTTTAAAAGAGAGTTCCACAATATATAAATAATGTTTTTTTTTTTTGCATTTGATAGTGTAAATGTGAAAGAGAACATGAGATGTTGTTGAAGTGAAAATAAGTGAGTGTCATAAACTCTCATGAATCTAGTTAAAAATTTAAAATAAATTCTTTAAAATTTTGTTATTGAAGATGCTGTCAGGACAATGATTAAAGAATAAAAAAAAAGATCGTATTCGAAGTGATATATTTAATATTTTGATAAGATAAATACTTAATTTTTTAATAAAATATTATTATTTTAACCAATATCTTAATAATACTGCTTAGCGGGACCGATAAGAAAAAATTGAAGAAAGGGGGGGAAACGAAAGCGACACCCGCTAAACAGATTCCTTCCGCCGATGCACGCAGCGACCGGGACCCACCGAAAGCGGCAGCTGACGGCACCGCTTTCAAAATCAAAATTTGCTTTCTTTCTTGTTTTCAATCCCTATCGTTGTCTTTACTCTTTTTCTCCTCACTTGCTCCGAACTAACCAAAACCACATCAGTTATTTATTTGGACGGCAAAACAGGTACACGTGCCCTCCAATCCTTTATTCCCACCCCTTACGTAACCTCCTCAACACGGACCTCTTTTCTTTCTTTGGGTCACTATTTTTAATTTTTTCAAGATCCTTTTTTCTTTGATTTGCCGACGGTGCACCAACATCATGTTATAACTCATTAAATTAATTAGCATGCATTTAATTATTTTGTGATCAATAATCCACTCGTAGAGTGACATAGCAGCCTAGTTTCTATCATGGCATGTATTACTAATTTATTAGCATGTCTGTCAGCAGCCGCGCACATTAGTGTATTATACTGTCCATTGTCCTTATACACATACTCCTATTATCTTATATTTTTATAATTCTTATCATTATAATTAGATATTTGGATTTATCTCATTTTCTTTATACCCAATCTATCAAAGGTGTAACGGATCAGTTTGATTCGATTTTGAGTGAAAAAAATCCAAACCAATAAACAATGCTTTGATTCGATTTGGTCCGATTTTAAGAATTTTTTTGTCAAACCGAACCAAACCAATAAAAAAACGGGTTGGCTCGATTTGGTTCAGATCGGACCTGGAGATTATTAAATTTCAAAAAATATATAAATATTTAATATATAAAATATTAAAATAAATATAATAAATATTTAACTATTAAAATATAGATAAACATTAATATATAATAAATATTAAATATTAAAATATAGTAATCGGTTCGGTTATGTTCTAGAATCCTTGAAACCGAGAACCGAACCAATCACCATCGGATTTGGCTTGGTTTGGTTCGGTTCGGACCCGAACACCAAAAAAAACCGAACCAATTTAATTGGTCTGATTTGAATTTTCGGGTTCATCGGGTCAATGAGGACTTACCATCTAGCTCAAATTTTTCTTACCTATATAAGGTCGAGTTTTTAGTAAATGAATTAAATTTGTATACTTTTTGAAAGAATTATTTTCCTATTTAACATAAAGCTTAGACCGTTAATCTTCATAGAATATAATAATTTTGTAGAAAAATTATACTATTTAAATATTAATTTTTTTTAGTTTATTGGCTTGTATAAAGACTTCATGTGATATTGTGATGTAAGTCTTTAAATAAATTTCAACTTAGAATAAGATTTTATATTTTCATAAGCAAGTTAGGCTAAATCTTAAAAAAAAAAAATGTTTATGACAACTGTTTGAAATAACTTATACTGAATCTATGAGAACAACTTACGATAATGACATCAGTAAATAGTTTATGATCTTTCTATAAGTTTTTTTTAGCTTATTTCCATAAGTTTATTATAAAAACTTATGAAAATAAGTTGTTTTTAGCTTAGTTGAAAAAAAAAACTATTACATAAACATTTAAATAAGTTGTTGTTAGTAACAAGGAATCGAATATAGAAAACGAGAATAGTAAACAAACACAAGAAAGAGGATTTGTTAACGAGGTTCGGCCAACTGTATCTACATCCTCGGGAGTGTTTGAGTCGCTATATATTATTAGAGATAATAGAATAGGGTTTACAATGTCAATATATATATATATATATATATATATATATATATATATATATATATATATATATATATATCAGTACAGTTCAACAATTAACCCTATATCGTGCAACGGGGGTGAAAACCCACTGCGCGATCAAGAGAGGCCTAAGCCCAAGAGAGGCCTGAGCAGATCTATGTAACCAAACACAACTCATGATCCTAGGCCCTCCTGACAAGTAATGGCTGATTAATGTCTAGCCATGCATTGCGTGCAACATTTGTTAATTAACTATATGGAATCCTAATTATAGTTTACAATGTATAAAGCCTTTTTTTTTTTATAGGAGAATGCTAACGAGCATCGATTAAGGAAACAAAAAATAACAAGTTTTCATTGAAAAATCAAATATTTATGTTGTCAAAGCATTTTTATAAACAAGTAGTAGTAGAAAGCACCTTATGATCTTGACCATACACTAGTGGAAAATATACATTAGACGGTAAATGTTTACGTCAGTTAACCAAAAACTAGACGTTAAAAAGGGGGCGGTGGCAGTTTTGTAAATAATTAATTCACTGTTAACGTCAGTTGTTTTAAGGACTGACGTTAAAAGTGAGGCGGTGGCAGTTTTGTAAATATAAAATCACTATTTGCGTCAGTTGTTTAATGAACTGACGTTAAAAGTGTTTTGGAAGAAATTATTAAAACTTTTAACGTCAGTTGTTTATAAACCTGACGTTATAAGTGTGATTTTTACTTCAGTTAAATAAATAACTGACGTAAATAATCAACTCATTTCTATCTTTCTTTCGTTGTCATCTCAGGGTTGTCACTCTTAACGCAGATCATCACTCCATATAGTGCAGTTTATTTCTAATCTTTTTTTTAAAAAAGTTTATTTTTAATCTTAATTAATTAGCTTGAAATAGTAAATTAACAAATTCTTGTGCAAATTAAAATAAATAAACACTTAACATAAAACAAGTTATATATGTATAATCAAATCGTATCTCATTGAAGCGATTCATAAGTTACAATTACATGTTTAAAAGATAAAAAATTTCCGCAAGATATATAGCACTAAAATTAAAAAAGTTTCTGCTTCAACATCATTTTCTTCTCAGTCATGTGCTGATCAGAATCTCCAACATTGATTCTTCTCATTGAAGCGATTCATAAGTTACAATTACATGTTTAAAAGATAAAAAATTTCCGCAAGATATATAGCACTAAAATATCAAAAAGTTTCTCCTTCAACATCATTTTCTTCTCAGTCCTGTGCTCAGAATCTCCAACATTGAATGCATCCCCTCCCTCATTTGAAGTCGATGCTCCATCTGAATCCACAGTCACTTTGGAGCCGTGGCAGAGTGAATGGTGCACTCGATCTGTTTCAGCAATATTCTTGGAACACCACTTGGTTCCAAAGCCAAGTTTTGGAACTGTAGTCTGCTGATTCTCCAGAAGGATGATGGTGTGTGCAAATCACATTACGTGATTCACCCAACCTTACCATCCATGTTACGTGATTCACACAACCTCAGAAGTTGTTTTGACCATTAAGACAGAGACCTTTAAGTCTAGGTATAGGAAGAAAGAGTGATGAAGTTAATCTCCATGGCAGAGCCATATTGTGAAGCAGAAAAATTAAAGGAATGAAGGAAGCTATTTATAGGAGTAGGGGATGAAGTTACTAGGCGTCGTAAGTTGCTAAAAAATTAAATTGATCATTAAGAGCATTAGGTTCCAAGGCTCATTGGGAGTTGGCCTGGCAGTCATATATTATAAACGTGCAGAAAAGAAAACGCCAGAAGGACACTTTTAACGTCAGTTGTTAAATAAAACTGACGTTAAAAGTGTTTTTAAAATAAATATTTTTTATTTTTAACGTCAATTGTTTATAAAACTGACGTTAAAAGTGTGATTTTTTACTTCAGTTAAATAAACAGCTGACGTAAATAATCCTATATCCCTATCTGAAATGCCCTGCTGTCACACAGGTCTGTTAACGTCAGTTGTTGAATAAAACTGAAGTTAAAAGTGTTTTTAAAATAAAAAATATTTATTTTTAATGTCTGTTGTTTATACAATTGACGTTAAAAGTGTGATTTTTATTCGGTTAATTAAATAGCTGACGTAAATAATCCTATATCCCTAGCTATCTGAAATGCCCTGTTGTCACTCAATTAACACAGGTCTCAGAGCCATTTTGTGAAGGAATAGAAATATAGAGGAAAAGAAGAGGCGTGTACAGATCGTTTTGAAAGAATGTTACTTTAACACTTTTAACGTCAATTGCATTCAACAACGGACGTTAAAAGTGTTTTTTAAAAAAATATTAAATTTAACGTCAGTTTGTTAATAAAACTGACGTTAAAAAAAATTAATTTTAACGTCAGTTGTTTAATACAACTGACGTTAAATGTTGTTTTATGTTTACACCCGCGCGCCTTCTGCACTTCGCTCTGTACGTACGTCTCTTTTCTCTTTTCATCACGCTCAACCCTAAATCACTCTCAACTCTCACTCTCACTCTCACCCAGCACAGAACCATAATCGCGAGCTCATCTCCACCGCAACCACCGCGAGGGCTTCTTCGCCACCACCGTGAGGTACACTATTAACCCTAACTCTGTCTTTCCATTCATTCTTTGCAATAACTTGACGTACATCTCTCTTTCCCCTTCCCGCGCACTAACTCTCCTTGTCCCTCTGCTCTCAGTAACCACATCGAACGTTGGCCACCACTCGAGCTCCCCTCCCCACCACCACGCGAGCACCTATTTCTGGCGAGTATTTAGGGCACATTTTTGTATTTTTGGTTTTGAGTGTATGTTGAAACTGTAGTCTCGGTAGTTGAAACTTGAAACCGTGAGTTTGAGTTGTTTGGAATGTACGTCTCTGTTTTTGGTTTTGAGTGCATGTTGCTCTGCTTGATTGATCATCACGGGCGTGATGCTAATCACGGCTAGGCCGTGATCGGTTCTGCTGTGATGGCATGGTTCTGTTCGGTTGGCACGTTACGGCCGTGATGGACATCATCGCCAGGCCGTGACCGATGCTTGGCAATTAATCTTTAAAAACTATAGTTTTCAATCTCTCGTATTGTCCTCATATTGGATATATATATGTTTTGTATATCTACAGGACCTATCTAGTTATGGATCGTAGTTGGATGGTTTGTAAGCGTACTAGTGCTGAGTATTTGAAGGGGGTTGGAGAATTTATAGAATTTGCTCAAAGGAATGTTCCTAATAGTAATGGAATGTTCTGTTGTCCTTGTGTCAAGTGTTTGAATACGAGGAAATGTACGGTGAAGGATATACGTACTCATTTGATTTGTGAAGGGATTTGCTTGAGTTATACAAGATGGATATGGCATGGTGATATGTTGTTGAGTAGTAATACGGCGAGTGTCTCCCAAAGTGAGGACGTTGACGTAGATATGGAGGATGATCGAGTAGAGGACATGATCCGTGATATTGGACAAGAATCTTTTCATCGAGCGCATGTGTATGATAGGTTGTGCGGTGATGCGGATAAGCCTTTATATCCAGGGTGTACTACTCATACACGGTTGTCGACGGTGCTAAAATTGGTTTGTGTGAAGGCGAGAAATGGTTGGAGCGATAAAAGCTTCACGGAATTGCTTGAAGTGTTGAAAGACTTGCTTCCTGGAGGACAACACATTGCCTGGCCCGTAACTATGAGGCCAAGAAGGTATTGTGTCCTATGGGTATGGAGTATAAGAAGATACACGCATGCCCCCAATGATTGCATATTGTACACCGGTGTTCATGAAGACAAACACGATTGCCCCAAATGTGGGTTATCACGATACAAAGTGAAGGGTGGTGATGATGATGATGATGTTGATGATGTGAGAAAAAAGGGTCCTCCTGCGAAGGTGTTGTGGTATCTTCCAATAATTCCAAGGTTCAAGCGATTGTTTGCCAATGGGAAAGATGCGAAGAATCTTAGATGGCATAATGATGAGAGGAAACGTGATGGAAAGGTTCGTCATCCTGCTGATTCTATTCAATGGAAGAATATCGATATTATGTTTCCGGATTTCGCCGATAAGCCAAGAAACCTAAGGCTTGGACTTGCTACGGATGGAATGAATCCTTATGGTAACATGAGTAGTATTCATAGTTCATGACCTGTTCTGTTGGTGATTTACAACATGCCCCCTTGGTTGTGCATGAAGCGCAAATTAATTATGTTGTCTATGATGATTTCGGGCCCAAAGCAACCGGGAAATGACTTAGATGTTTATCTAGGTCCCTTGATTGAAGACTTGAAAACGTTGTGGGTGGAAGGTGTTGATGTAGTTGATGGGTATTCTCATGAGACTTTCAAGCTTCGTGCCATGTTATTTTGCACCATCAACGACTTTCCAGCATACGGTAACTTGTCCGGGTACAGTGTCAAGGGGCATAAAGCATGCCCTATATGTGAAGAAGGCACATGCTACACTCAGTTGAATCATGGAAAGAAGACGGTTTACCTTGGGCATCGGAGATTTCTTAGACGTGATCACCCATATCGTAAGATGAAAAAAGCTTTTAATGGATGCCAAGAGACAGAAGAAGCGCCGGCGTATAATTGGAGAGCAGGTTTATCGAGAGGGTAAAGGACATCGATGTTATATTCGGTAAGTCCAAAAAGAAAGGTAAAGCTGTTGAGAAAAACATATGGAAGAAGAGGTCGATATTCTTTGATCTTCCATCTTGGGCGCAAGCTTGATGTCGATACACTTGCATTGATGTGATGCATGTGGAGAAAAATGTGTGTGATAGTTTGATCGGACGCTTCTCAACATTCAGGGCAAGACAAAGGATGGTGTGAATGCTCGTCTCGACCTCGTTGCTATGGGTATACGAGAGCGATTAGCTCCGGTTGTTGAGGATGGTAAGCGGACTTATTTGCGCGACATGTCATACTTTGTCAAAAAAAGAGAGACAAAGTTTCTGCGGGTGTCTTCAGGGCATCAAAGTTCCACATGGTTACTCTTCAAATATGAAGAGGCTTGTCTCTAGTGATCTTAAATTGGTTGGCTTGAAGTCTCATGATTGTCACATCTTGATGCAACAACTTCTGCCCGTTGCTATTCGTGGTATTGCTACAAAAAATGTGAGACATGCCATTACTCGGTTGTGCTCATTCTTCAATTCTATATGTAGCAAAGTCGTTGACTCCCGTATGTTGGATGACTTGGAAGTTGAGGCTGCTACAATCTTGTGCCAATTGGAGATGTATTTTCCTCCTTCCTTTTTCGACATAATTGTTCACTTAATTGTTCATTTGGTGAGGGATATTAGATTATGTGGACCGGTTTTTCTGAGATGGATGTACCCAGTTGAGCGCTACATGAAGATCTTGAAAGGGTACGTGAAGAATCCTCATCGTCCGGAAGCATCTATTGTTCAAAGGTATGTTGCAGAAGAAGCTATTGAGTTTTGTTCGGACTACCTTCATAACACGGATCCTATAGGGGTTCCTAAGCCTCGGCATGATGAGATCAGATGTCAAGGTAAGGGTACACATGGCTTAAGAATTAATAGGAAGGATCGGGAGGAAGTGCTTCAAGCACATTTGTATGTATTGAACAACATCGAATGTGTTCAGCCTTTCTTATTTGAACATAAAAGAAAAGTCAATCAAGAAAACCCTCGAATGAGCGAAAGGTGGTTGTTGAACAAGCATAACAAGACTTTCTTACCATGATTCAAGGAAGAAATGCTTAAGGATGGTAGTACTGCTTCTGATGATGTAAAATGGCTAGCACGTGGGCCTAACTTCAACGTCATATGTTGGAGCAGATACGACATAAATAACTTTTCCTTTTATACAAAGGAACAAGATAACAAGAGTACTGATGAGTGTGATTTCACCTCATCTTTGTCCATCATTTTGCATGCATTTTTCATGTAGTTTAGGCATTTTTAATTAGATTTTAGGTTAATTTTCCTTTGGAACGGGTAAGGCGGTTTTCGTGTGTTGTTTTGCAGATATCAAGGGTAAAATGCTCAAGATCAACCATGATGGAGTTTGGATGAAGATAGGACTTTAAAAGTGCAGAAAATGAGCCAAACAGAGTCTATCACGGCCATGATCGAGCAAAACTGAAAAGGAACAAAGGCTGAAGTCAGAGTGTGTCACGGCCTGGCCGTGA
Source organism: Sophora flavescens (assembly GCA_030762895.1). Taxonomy (NCBI): domain Eukaryota; kingdom Viridiplantae; phylum Streptophyta; class Magnoliopsida; order Fabales; family Fabaceae; genus Sophora; species Sophora flavescens. The sequence goes on along the minus strand of CM061066.1, from coordinate 148,585,824 downwards.
TAGCCATCACGGCCGTGACCCAAAACCACCACAAGTCAGAGACCATCACGGCCACAGCCGTAATTCAGAACACGGCCATGAACAGAGGGCTCGCGACGCGAGCATAGACTCGCCACGTGAAAGACTGAATTGTTCCAGAAGTGCCAGAAACAGAGACCGTCACGGCCTGCCCGTGATGGCCATCACGGCCGTGACGCGCATTACTTGGACCTGAAGAAACCGAAATAGATCAGATTTTGAGTTGGTTTGGGACTCTAACTTCCCAATTTCTATAAATATGGACCAGGCAGATGCAGATTGAAGATATATCGAAGGATCATATCTTAGACTTGTACACAAGGACTTAGGCATAGATCTCTCTTCTCCTCTTCTCCTCTCTTCTCTGATTTTTGTATTTTCTATTATGTTGTCAACCCAACTTGTCATCTCCATGGCAAGACTGGAGTAGTAGTTTGTTTCTAGGGATTGGGGCTCTGCCCGAGTTTTGTAAATGTTGTTGATTTGATGTAAAATCGTTGTTGATTTCGTTATTGTTTTAGATCTGATTTCTAGTGTGTTAATCACTCGTAAATTCGGCAACCGCTTATTTGCGTGACGTAGACGTTCTAAGGAGGAACCTAGCGGTGAACTTAGGATTTCTAGGGTGTTTAACTCGTAAAATTCGGCGGCCACTGGTTTGTGAGATGTGGATGATCTAAGGAGGAACCTAGCGGTGAACTTAGGTTATTTGCATGACTTAGACATTATAAGGAGGAACCTAGCGGTGAACTTAGGTGTCGGACCTATAGAAGTCAGACTTGGGACTGAAATCACGAGAGTTAGAAGCCGTCCATCGTGGAGCAACGAGTTGTCACGGAACGCAAAGGGTCCAATCTGGGATCGACTACCACGAGAGTAGGGGTCAGGTCAATTGGGCACGACTTTTGTAACCCGAGAGGGAGCTTAAGCTATTAGAGGATAAACTCGCCTTCAAGGCAATTTCGATAATCAACAAAGGTAAATCAGATTAGCAACATAAACAACCTCAAAGGTAACCCAAATCCTTAGGAATCCGTTTAAATCGAAAACCCCATAAACAATTGTTTTCTGCTCATCTATCTCTTAATTCAAATTCAAAACCCTTTTCAATCAAAATATAAAAATCCTTTAAAAAGTCCAGATTCACTCTATTCGAAATTAATTGCGATTCGGGAACACAGTCTCTGTGGGTTCGATATCTTTTATTACTTGACGACAGACCGGTACACTTGCCGGAATCGCAGAGCGCACGCTAGCCATCGCTGTCAAGTTTTTGGCGCCGTTGCTGGGGACTGTGCCTTTTCGAATTTCAATTAGATTTTAAATTGATTTTTCTGGACCCTTTTCTTTTTATTTGATTTTTATTTTTGAAATTTAAAAAAAAAAATCAAAAAAATCAAAAAAATTTCTTTTCCTTCTATTGTATCCATCTCTCTGTGAGTTATATGCAAAGATCCCTAAGTCTTGGGAGCCTTAGTGAGATTGATCCGGAGATCGAGAGGACCTTCCACAGACGTAGAAGACTACAAAGAGAGGGAGAAAGGTTGAGTCCCGTTCCACTCATGGCGAATCAACCGGATACAAAACCTTTGAAGGACTACGCAGCCCCAAATGCGAGAGGCTTGCGAACTGGGATTGCAAGGCCAGAGATTGAGGCGGAAAACTACACTATACCGCCCATGTTAATCAACATGATTAGGCAACATCAATTCGGAGGATTGCCTTCGGAGGACCCGACCGATCATATAGAAACATTCTTAGAGTCCACTAATGCAATCAGGATTAATGGAGCCTCAGTCGATGTTGTGCGTTTGAGACTGTTCCCCTCATCTCTCACTGGAAAGGCGAAGGCCTGGCTTAAGCAAATCCCCGCTAACACTTTGACTACTTGGGACCAACTGGAGCAGGCGTTCTTGGAGAAATTCTTCCCTCCATCCAAGACGGCCTACATAAGAACCCAGATCACCGGCTTCTTCCAGAAAGACGGAGAATCATTATCGGAAGCTTGGGATCGATACAAGGGACTGCTGGAGTCGTGCCCGCACCATGGACTCGAGAGGTGGTTAATAATGCACACCTTCTATAACGGATTGGATTACTCTTCGAAGGTGTCACTAGATTCTGCAGCGGGTGGAGCATTTATGAATAGGCCTCTCACTGAGGCATTTAACATCATCGAGAATGTCGCCACCAACTACCACCAATGGGGATCCGAAAGAGGTAATAACCCGAACAAGATTTCGGGGGGTAAGTTTGAGGTAAATAGCACAGATCTTATTATGTCAAAGATAGACTCACTTAATAAATGTTTTGATCGGCTTGAAAGAGCTAATGTGAGTGCATTAGGTGCTACTAACCTTGTTTGTGAGATTTGTGGAATGCAGGGACATGACATGATGGAATGCCCACATGGATCCGGCGCTTCGGGTGAACAAGTGAACTCTTGTCACAACTTCTACGATACGAACCCGAAGCTGCCCAACTATGCTCCCCCAAATCCTTACAACCAAAGAAGGAACAACCCTTACCTCTCCTACGGCAACTACAGCAACACGCTCAACCATGAGTTCCAAGAGGGTCAAGGTAATAAGAGAGCAGCACCGGGGTATCCTCAGGTACAAAGATCTAAACTCGAGACTTTATTTGAAAGTTTTGTTGAAACTCAGACAAAACAGAATGAGGAGTTTAGACAACAAGGAAGGGCAGTGAGTGAGGCAATAAAGGAACTAGCGTCTAAGGTAGACAACTTAGCAACTCATAACAAGATGCTAGAAACCCAGATTGCCCAACAAGCCAGTACGTACTCGAGACCTAAGGGTGCATTCCCGGGGCAACCCGAAGCAAATCCCAATGAGCATTGCAATGTCATACACTTAAGGGATGATAAGCTTGGGGTGGGGGTAGCTGAAATGGACGTGGAACCGGAGGAGGACAAGAGCGAAAAGGAAGAGCCAGAACCGAAGTATGTCCCTCCACCACCGTACCAACCCCCGATACCTTTCCCACAAAGGTTGGTCAGGAAAAAGCAAGTAGATGTAGAGACTAAAATGCCTACTAAACTGAAGGACCCAGGTAGTTTCTCTATCGCTTGCTCGATTGAAAAAGTGGAAATAGACCGAGCCTTGTGTGACTTAGGGGCTAGTGCGAGCTTGATGCCCCTCACTATCATGGAAAGGTTGGAAAGCAAAGAGTTGAGACCATTCAAATTCTCCTTACAATTTGCGGATGGCTCAACTAGGACTCCTCTAGGCATACTAGAGAATGTCCCTGTGAAGGTAGGGAAATTCTTCATCCCTACCGACTTCCTAGTATTAGACATGAAAGGGAATTATGAATTCCCCATCATTTTAGGAAGGCCATTCTTGGCAACCGCTGGAGCGGTAAGAGATGTAAGGAATGGTAAACTCTCTCTGAATGTAGAGGAAGGTAGGGTGGATTTTCAATTGACTAACTCTTATAACAACCCTCCTTTTGAGAGCCATGTGTGCAGGATAGGTATCACGTCTCCAGTGGTAAAAGAAGAGCTCAACAGGGAAGCAACTCTGAAGATATGCATGGCTAATGATGCACCCAGCAGTGATGGAATTGGAGTTGCTATCCATGCGGAAACAAAACTTCCACCGGAAGGAAGGAAGGCTAGGAAGCTCCGAGAGAGAAGAGTGAAGCGGAAGCGTAATTGGCCGTATGAGCAGAATCGACTTTTTGAAGGAGTTCCTTGGAAGAGAAGTGTTCCTGCACTTCTACGCCCAGCCGACCCCGGTTGATTTAAGGAAGTATGGTCAAGCTTAAGACCATAAATAAGCGCTTCTTGGGAGGCAACCCAAGTTTTCTTTCCCTTTTTCCTTTTGTTTTTGAATTCACCTCTTGAATAATTTGAGAAGATCAAGAGGCAAAAAAAATATCATTAATATGTTTGTCTAGTGTTTTCAGGTTGAGAAAGGGAAGAAGAGCATAAAAAAAATAAAGTCAGAGGCCATCACGCCCTGGCCGTGACAGTGGTCACGGCCGTGATGAACTAATACTAGAGCACAGAAAGCATCACGGCCTAGCCGTGATGTAGATCACGGCCGTGACAGGGCAACTCCTGAGGACCAGAAACGATCACGGCCTGCCCGTGAAGAGCCTCACGGCCGTGATACTATTTCCACCCAAGTTTTGACTGGAATGTGAGCCAACACCCGCTACCGATTCGGTAAGTTGTTCCATTTTTCTCCTCTCTCCGACTTGATTATTTACATTGGAGACAATGTAAGTAATCAAGCTTGGGGTAGGGGTATTTATTTTTGCATTTGCATTGTTGCATTCATATTGCATTCACATAGGCATAGATTGGTATGATAACATTCTCTAGATTGCCCCTCACTTAGAACATGCATCCGATTGTGAGAACTTGGAGCCAAATGAATTGAGATAGTGAATTTTGAACCCAATTTTTCATTATTCTTGTGATATGGCTAAAAATAAAAATTCTTGAGATAATCTTTTGATGGTTGATAATTAGCACGTGGTTCCTTAGGTTTGTGTTTCTCACTGATTTTTGAACTACTAAATGTAAGATTTTGAGCCAAAAGGGGTATTCACTAAATCTACCCCATTCCTTGTAATAGAGTGATTTAATTCCTCTTGGACTGTATTTTCTAGAACTTGACTTGAAACCATTTCGAAACTTAAAAATTTTTGAAAACATTTTTGGAAATGATTGAGGCACTAGGTATTTTTCCGGCCTCTCGAGCTTTGAATGTTTAAATGCTACCCCTTAGTTGCCCAATTTTGAGCCTAAAAGAAAAAAAAAACTTTTCTTGGTACCTTGAATTACTTTGATAAATAATGCTTGGTATGGCACCTTTTAAAATATTACAAAAAGGACAAAATGGTAGTTGGAAAAAGTATGGGATGAAAAAAATTAGAAAGTAATTTCTCTTGAGCTATAAATCTCCCCTTCTCCAAACAAATAACATGAAATAAACAAAAAAAAAATGGAGAAGGGGATGACGAAAGAAAGTGAGAAATGAAAATAAAAAAATAAAAAAATAAAAAAAAATAATAAAAAAAAATAAAGAAAGGTGGAAAAAGTAAATCAAAGCCCCTAAAAGGTATTTTAGAAGGTGTCATACTTTGTAATGTTTGATAATCTGTCTAGCCTTCTTGAAATTCCCTTTCCTTGATTTTCCCACCTAACAATAAATCCCATGGCCACATTACAACCAAAGGAAAAGACCTCTTGATTCTTAAGTGTTTTCATAAATAAAGTAGAGATTTGGTTAATAGTCAAGCCTATGGTAGAATACTTTCCTTGAGGAAATTGAGTGAATTGTCAATAAACCCTAAAACACTTGAGTGAGGTGAGATGAGTGCCCAAATCAGTGAGGACATGAACTTGAAAAAAAACCTAAGCTTCTAATTGGACTTGAAATTGATTGTCTCTTAAGTGCTTATTAAATATGCCTGTCACTTGGATTAGCTTCTAGGGTTCTTGGTTCACTATCCATGCTTTGATTGATTTATCTTATGGCCTGAGTAGTTGCTTGAGGACAAGCAAAGTTTTAAGCTTGGGGTGATTTGATGAGTGTGATTTCACCTCATCTTTATCCATCATTTTGCATGCATTTTTCATGTAGTTTAGGCATTTTTAATTAGATTTTAGGTTAATTTTCCTTTGGAACGGGTAAGACGGTTTTCGTGTGTTGTTTTGCAGATATCAAGGGTAAAATGCTCAAGATCAACCATGATGGAGTTTGGATGAAGATAGGGCTTTAAAAGTGCAGAAATGAGCCAAACAGAGTCTATCACGGCCTAGCGGTGATGACCATCACGGCCATGATCGAGCAAAACTGAAAAGGAACAAAGGCTGAAGTCAGAGTCTGTCACGACCTGGCCGTGATAGCCATCACGGCTGTGACCCAAAACCACCACAAGTCAGAGACCATCACGGCCACAGCCGTAATTCAGAACACGGCCATGAACAGAGGGCTCGCGACTCGAGCATAGACTCGCCACGCGAAAGACTGAATTGTTCCAGAAGTGCCAGAAACAGAGACCGTCACGGCCAGCCCGTGATGGCCATCACGGCCGTGACGCGCATTACTTGGACCTGAAGAAACCGAAATAGATCAGATTTTGAGTTGGTTTGGGACTCTAACTTCCCAATTTCTATAAATATGGACCAGGCAGATGCAGATTGAAGATATATCGAAGGATCATATCTTAGACTTGTACACAAGGACTTAGGCATAGATCTCTCTTCTCCTCTTCTCCTCTCTTCTCTAATTTTTGTATTTTCTATTATGTTGTCAACCCAGCTTGTCATCTCCATGGCAAGACTGGAGTAGTAGTTTGTTTCTAGGGATTGGGGCTCTGCCCGAGTTTTGTAAATGTTGTTGATTTGATGTAAAATCGTTGTTGATTTCGTTATTGTTTTAGATCTGATTTCTAGTGTGTTAATCACTCGTAAATTCGGCAACCGCTTATTTGCGTGACGTAGACGTTCTAAGGAGGAACCTAGCGGTGAACTTAGGATTTCTAGGGTGTTTAACTCGTAAAATTCGGCGGCCACTGGTTTGTGAGATGTGGATGATCTAAGGAGGAACCTAGCGGTGAACTTAGGTTATTTGCATGACTTAGACATTATAAGGAGGAACCTAGCGGTGAACTTAGGTGTCGGACCTATAGAAGTCAGACTTGGGACTGAAATCATGAGAGTTAGAAGCCGTCCCTCGAGGAACAACGAGTTGTCACGGAACGCAAAGGGTCCAATCTGGGATCGACTACCACGAGAGTAGGGGTCGGGTCAATTGGGCACGACTTTTGTAACCCGAGAGGGAGCTTAAGCTATTAGAGGATAAACTCGCCTTCAAGGCAATTTCGGTAATCAACAAAGGTAAATCAGATTAGCAACATAAACAACCTCAAAGGTAACCCAAATCCCTAGGAATCCGTTTAAATCGAAAACCCCATAAACAATTGTTTTCTGCTCATCTATCTCTTAATTCAAATTCAAAACCCTTTTCACTCAAAATATAAAAATCCTTTAAAAAGTCCAGATTCACTCTATTCGAAATTAATTGCGATTCGGGAACACAGTCTCTGTGGGTTCGATATCTTTTATTACTTGAAGACAGACCGGTACACTTGCCGGAATCGCAGAGCGCACGCTAGCCATCGCTGTCAAGTACCATGCAAAATAGTGGGGTTATGATCGTGGCCGAAGCAATGCACTTCTCTAGTGCAAAGGACACAAAACCCGTTACAGCACCGACACCTTACTTTGGATATATTGAAGATATTTGGGTGCTCGATTACACTAAGCTTACGGTGCCGGTATTTAAATGTAAGTGGGTTGATAGTAACGGTGGTGTACAAACCGACGAATTGGGGTTCACATTGGTAGACCTCAACAAGTTAGGTCATATAAATGAGCCTTTCATAATGGCTTCCCAAGCAAAACAAGTGTTTTACATCACTGATCCTTCTAACAAAAGGTTGTCCGTGGTTCTCCAAGGAAAAAGCATGTATAATGGTAGTGATGAAAATGAAGATTCAAATCTTGATATTCCCGAGACTCCTTCTTTTTCAACAAACATGCCTACTATAATCGAGGAGACACAGGTGGACGATGTACATGCCACTCGTGATGATCATCACGAAGGGATATTGATATAGGTAGTTTAAACTTAGTATACATTTATAACCTATGTTAATAAATTAATATATATTGTTTTGAACAGGCATACATTATATGGATCATTGTTCCATTTTTCCTTTGCAATTCTGTAATGTGTGTGATATTACGTGTTCTTGGGATATTTACTGAATGCAGGGATGGCTTAGGAGAGTGATATTTTAAAACTGAATTTAAAAAAAAAATACTATTAATGTCAGTTGTATCATACAACTGACGTTAAAAGTATTTTATAAAAATATACAGTACACTATTAACGTCAGTTGTTTATTACAACTGACGTTAAAATTAAGACCTTTAACGTCAGTTCTTGATAACAATTGACGTTAGTTTTAACAAAATTTACGTCGGTTATGATAAAGAGCTGACGTTAATTTTGACAAAATTAACGTCAGTTGTGTTAAAGAACCGACGTTAATAGTATTATATTTAACGCCGTCGATTAAACGACGTTAAAAGTGTAACTTTTAACGTCAACGATATTTCGTCGACCGAGATTCTGACGTAAAAAATCAATTTTAACTGACGTAAAAAGCACTTATTGCACCAGTGATAAGGTAATGACAGTCAAGCACAAATACGTGGAGGTATATGCAAAATTAATAACTACCGTGTCCATTACTACAGAACAGTATCAACATTAAGGTTGAAATAGCTCATCTTACATTGGTCTTTTTTAATAATATAAGTTAATTAGTTAATTGGTGAATTATTTGGTACCTAGACAATTTTTTGGATAACTTTTATCTTACTTATATGGCCCAATCAGTATTGACCAACTCATTTAAATGGTGCCAACTCATTGCCAACATTTCCCAACTTCTCATTTTATTCCATGGCCCATTTTAACTTTTGATATTAACTATGATCTAGAAGGATCCATTTGCAAACTTAAAAATATTTGTTATTTTTATCCTTAATTATCAATTATCATCTTCATCTTCCAAAATCAAAACCTGTTAGGTCAAAGCAACCATCAGCCAAGATGGGGGTGAATTCGGTGATAATAGAAATTTAAAACTTTTACTAAACAACAAAACATAAATCAGAGTTTTTCAAATAAAGAGAGTGTAGATGGATAAAAGAAGATAATTTAAAAACCATCTAACAAAACTAATAACATATTTTTAACCAGTTTGGAAATAAGGAAGATAAAGCATTTCACTTGTCTAATGGACAATATTGACTTGTTTGATTATCTTAGAGTAAACATTAACCTGTTAGACAACATCTAGAGGATAAAAAAAAACATTTGAAAATAGCTTAGAACATAAAGCTTAAAATCAGTTAGAAAACTTTGTTGAAAATACATAAAACAACAAAGATAAGGAGATAAGGGTAGAGAGAAAATAAACAACAAGATTTATCCTGGTTCACTCATATAAATAATGAGCTACATCCAGTCCCAGCAGTAGCTGAGTTTTTCTCTACTATCACATCAGATAATTATAATGAGTAGTCTTTTCACACCTAGCCTCTCCAAGCTAATGAGCATTGTTCTTAACCAGCCTCCCCAGACTGTTGCAAGTATTATTTGCACACATAGCCTCTTCAGGCTCATTGAGTATTGTTCTTAACCAGCCTCTCCATACTGTTGCAAGTATTATTTGCACACTCAACGAGTATTATTCTTAACCAACCTCTCCAGGCTGTTGCAAGTATTATTTTCACCTAGCCTCTCCAGGCTCACTGGATTTTGATGAAGGTTACATAGAGAAAATCTCACAACACTCAAGGAGTGATTTTACAATGAAGTACAGAGATGAGTTCTTCCTACACTCACAAGAGTGGATGTATTTTTAAGTACTTCAGAACTGATAAAAGAAATCTCTCGTAACACTCACTTGAGTGAATATAGAATGTTTACATTGAGGATGATTTCTATTGAGATGAAGACGGCGATCCTCTCTTTTTTCATCAAGTGTAGCAGAAGTAGTAGCTCCAGCAACTCTCTCTCATCTTCATCTTCAATGACTTCTGTATTTATGGTCTTCAAACATTTAGGATCCGTTAGAGACATTCCCTCAGATGTTGGCTTCAAGCAAAACTTCATTAAATGCAATAGAGTCGTTCTGGGCAGCCATTAATGCAATAGAGTCGTTCTGGGCAGATGCAATAGAGTCGTTCTGGGCAGCCATTAATGCAATAGGAACGTTGGTTGTACTCTAACATGAAGGATCATGGCTTTATGCATCGTGATACAGTCATATCAGAGTTATGCAGAGAGCTTTTTGTACTTTCCTGAGTACACTTCCCTCTTCGTGTAAGGACCAGAGGTACTAGGGAATAAAGCATGTTGGAAGCACTCTTTAACTGGTCTTTGGTTCTGATTATCCAAGGTTGCTTAAGAGAGTAACTTCTGACTTTTCTTGATAAGCGTGAAACTGAGTAGGAGAGAAGGCTTCAAGTCTCTTTCTGGTTCTTGAAATACGATTCTGATAATCCTTATAGAATTCGCGTTCATAAGATAAGTGCTTCTATCTTGAAAATAATCGCGTCTATCTAGCCATTTAAGATTTTTCATTCGGGCTAGTAGACGAGCTCCATATTAAGGACTTAGCAAGTCCAAAGACTAGTGTGGACGAGCACTTCTGTCACCTTTAGTGGACGAGCACTTCTGTTACTTTAGTGGACGAGAGCCTCTGTTATTTTAGTGGACGAGAGCTTGTTACTTTAGTAGACGAGAGTCTCTGTTACATTAGTAGACGAGCTCTATATGCCACGTCATTGGACGAGCGCTTCTGATTCCTTAATGGACGAGATCCAGATGTCACGTCATTGGACGAGCCATTCTGATTCGTTAATGGACGAGCTCCATTTGCCATGTCATTGGACGAGCCATTCTGATTCCTTAATGGACGAGCTCCATCTGCCACGTCATTGGACGAGCGCTTCTGATACCTTTAGTAGACGCTGGCTTTCATCACTTTAGTGGACGACTACTTGTGTCACTTTAGTGGACGCAAGTTTCTATCTCTTGCGTTCTGGACGTGCGCTTCAATTACTACAGTGTTGGGCATCTGCTTGTTATACTTTGTTGGACGTGAGATTCTATTACTTAATCTGCACACTCGATAGATAGGTTAGCAACCAATATGAAGGTTAATTAAATCATTAACCAATGTTTAGTTCTCATCAAAACTTAGGAAAATGCACATCAGACATTTTAGAGACTTAACAATCTCCCCCTTTTTGATGATGACAAACATTGAGATGATTTAATGAACCTCAGAAAATATCAACAAAGAAACTAGCATAAATCAGATAGGTTGAAATTTTCTTAAGCGGACAGGTTATATCATATTCATTCTCCCATTTCATATTCATTCTCCCATTTCATATTCATTCTCCCATTCTCCTATAACATATTTCTACCACAAATCTCAATTTCTCCTATTCTCCCCCTTTTGTCAACATCAAAAAGGGTTATCAAGATAACATGTTAAGAAAATCATAGTAATGCAGCAAGCATATTAGACATACTCCACTTAAACTTTTGTATTATTACTCCCCCTGAACTAATGCTTAGTTAAAAGAACATGTATATAGGAGTAATGACAGATTTAGCATAGACAGGTTAACATTCAGATATATCATTCAACAATGCAATGCATGTTTAGATTATCTCTAATGAATAAAAACCTTTCTTCTGCGAGGGGTTTAGTGAAAATATCAGCCCATTGATTTTCAGTTTTAACAAACTTAATATCAAAGATGCCTTTCTGAACATAATCCCTAATGAAATGATGTTTGATTTCAATATGCTTAGCCTTAGAATGCTGAATTGGATTTTTAGTTAAGCATATAGCACTGGAATTATCACACCATACAGATATGTTATGTTCATAAATAGAGTAATCCTCAAGTTGATGTTTTACCCATAAGAGTTGAGAGCAGCAACTAGTAGCAGAGATGTATTCTGCTTCAGCAGTAGACAAGGTAATGGTTGCCTGCCTCTTGCTTGACCATGAGACTAAACTTGCTCCAATGAAGTGACATCCTCCACTAGTACTTTTTCTTTCTATTCTGTCTCCAGCAAAATCAGCATCACAATATCCCACTAATCTATATTCTTTTGATCTTAGATACAACAAACCAAGATTAGTAGTTCCAAGCAAATATCTAAATATTCTTTTAACGGCCTTAAGATGAGATTCTCTAGGATCAGATTGGAATCTAGCACACATACAGACACTAAATTGAATGTCAGGTCTGCTTGAAGTTAAGTACAGTAGAGAGCCAATCATACCTCTGTAGACAGTTTGATCTACTTTTTTGCCTTCATCATCTTTGCTTAGTTTTGCATTGGGTTGCATAGGGTTTTCATGAGCTTTGCATTTTCCATTTTGTATTTTTTGAGTATCTCCTTGGTATATTTTTGTTGATGAATATAAATTCCATCACTTGTCTGCTTGATTTGTAATCCAAAGAAGAACTTCAATTCTCCCATCATGCTCATCTCAAATTCAGCTTGCATTAGATTTGAAAATTCCTTGCACAACTTTTCATTAGTTGCTCCAAAAATAATATCATCAACATATATTTGAACTATAATAAAGTTCTCTTTAGAGCATTTTTTGAACAGAGTAGTGTCTACTTGTCCTCTAGTAAAACCATTATGCATGAGAAAAGAACTGAGTCTATCATACCATGCTCTAGGTGCTTGCTTCAAACCATATAATGCCTTTTTAAGTTTGAAAACGTGATCTGGTTTATCAGTATCCTCAAAACCAGGGGGTTGTTTAACATATACTTCTTCTTCAATTATACCATTTAGAAAAGCACTTTTTACATCCATTTGAAACATGGTAATTTGGTGTTGTGCAACATATGACATTAAAATGCGTATGGCTTCTATTCTAGCTACAGGTGCAAAGGTTTCAGTATAATCAATACCTTCTTGTTGGTTATAGAGTTGAGCTACTAACCTTGCCTTATTTCTGACAACTTTACCATCTTCATCCAATAATCGACTTGTTTTTAGGCTTAGAGACAAGAGTCCAGAAATCATTTCTGGTGAACTGGTTAAGTTCTTCTTGCATAGCAAGAATCCAGCTTTCATCCTCAAGAGCTTCTTCAATGCGTTTAGGCTCCAAATCTGAAATAAAGGTCATATTGCTTGATTCTCTTAATGTGGATCTGTTTCTTACTGACAGGCGGCACGCGAGCGACGCGCGTCGGCGATTCCGGCAAGTGTACCGGATTGTCGCCAAGTAATAAAAGATATCGATCCCACAGAGACTGTGATCTCGAATCGCAACTAATCGTTAAATTGGTAAATCTGGACTGTATAAAAAAGGATTTGAATTTTGAAAAGGTTTTAAGAGATAAACAAACAGAATCAAATAAAACAGGAAAACAAATCTTTTTAGGGTTTTTGGATCTAAATGGATTCCTAGGGATTTAGGTTACCACAAGATCGTTTATGTTACTAATCTGATTTACCCTTGTTAATTAACGAAATTGCCTTGAAGGCGAGTTTATCCTCTAATAGTTTAAGCTCTCTCTCGGGTTACAAAAACCGTGCCCAATTGACCCAACCCCTACTCTCGTGGTAGTCGATATCAGATTGGACCCTTTGCGTTTCGTGGCAACTCATTGATCCTCGAGGGACGGCTTCTAACTCTCGTGATTTCAGTCCCAAGTCTGACTTTATAGATCCGACACCTAAGTTCACCGCTAGGTTCCTCCTTAGAATGTCTAAGTCATGCAAATAAACCTAAGTTCACCGCTAGGTTCCTCCTTAGAATATCTACGTCTCGCAAATAAGCGGCCGCCGAATTTACGAGTGATTAGAACACTAGAAATCAGATCTAAAGCAAATCGAAATTAACAAAGATATTACATCAAATTTACAACATATTCAAACCTCGGGCATAGCCCCAATCCCTAGAAATAAACTACTACTCCAGTCTTGCCATGGAGATGACAAGCTTGGTTGACAACATCTTGAAAATACAAATCAGAATGGAGAGGAGGAAGAAGAAGATAGATCCTAAAATGTAGCCTAAGTAGCAGCTCCTAAGTCTATGTGTATATGGATGTGTTTTGTCTTGTTGTCTCCCTCTGCCTCTGCCTGGTCCTTATTTATAGATGTGGGAAGTTAGAATCCCAATCTAACTCAAATTCTGATCCAATTCGGTTTCTTCAGGTCAAAGTAATGCGCGTCACGGCCGTGATGGCCATCACGGGCAGGCCGTGATGGCTTTTGTTTCTGGCAATCCTATGAACTTCAGGTCTCTCGCGACGCGAATGTGGGCTCGCGACGCGAGCCTTCATTTTGTAGCCCGTGATACGAATCACGGCCAGGCCGTGACAGACTCTGACTTCAGCCTTTCTTCCTTTTCAGTTTTGCTCGATCATGGCCGTGATGGGCTCTGTTTGGCTCATTTTCTTCACTTCTCAAGCCCTATTTTCATCCAAACTCCATCATGGTTGATCTTGAGCATTTTACCCTTGATTTCTGCAAAACAACACCACGAAAACCGCCTTACCCGTTCCAAAGGAAAATTAACCAAAAATCAAATTAAATATGCCTAAACTACATGAAAATGCATGCAAAATGATAGACAAAGATGATGTGAAATCACACTCATCAAATCACCCCAAGCTTAAGATTTTGCTTGTCCTCAAGCAATTACTAAGGCCATAAGATATAAATAATCAAAGCATGGATAGTGAATCAAGAACCCTAGAAGCTAATCCAAGTAATAGGCATATTCAATAAATCCCCAAGAGATAACCGATTTCAAGTCCAACTAGAAGCTTAGGTTTTCTAAATTCATGTTCTCACTGATTCGGGCACTCGTCTCACCTCACTCAAGTGGGTATATTACAATTCGCTCAATTTCCTCAAGGAAAGTATTCTACCATAGGCTTGACTATTAACCAAATCTCTACTTTATTAATAAAAACACATAAGAATCAAGAGGTCTTTCACTTTGGTTGTAATGTGGCCATGAGATTTATTGTTAGGTGGGAAAATCAAGAAAAGGGAAATTCAAGAAGGCTAGACAAATTATCAAACATTGCAAAGCATGACACCTTCTAAAATACCTTTTAGGGGCTTTGATTAACTTATCCACCTTTCTTTCTTTCTTTTATTCAATTTTCATTTCTCACTTTCTTTTGTCATCCCCTTCTCCATTTTTTTTTGTTTATTTCATTTCATTTATTGGGAGAAGGGGAAATTTTAGCTTAAGAGAAATATTTTCTAGCTTTTTCATCCCATACTTTTTCAAACTACCTTTTTACCCTCTTGTAATACTTTAAAAGGTGCCACACAAAGCATTATTCATCAAAACATTTCATGGTACCAAGAAAAGTATTGTATTCTTTTAGGCTCAAAATTGGGCAACTAAGGGGTAGCATTTAATCATTCAAAGCTCGGAAGGCCGGAAAAACACCTAGTTCCTCAATCATTTTCAAAAATGTTTTCAAAAATTTTTAAGTTTCGAAATGGTTTCAGGTCAAGTTCTAGAAAATACAGTCCAAGAGGAATTAAAACACTCTATCACAAGGAATGAGGTAGATTTAGTGAGTACCCCCTTTTGGCTCAAAATCTTACATTTAGTAGTTCAAAAATCAGTGAGAAACACAAATCTAGGAACCACATGCTAATTATCAATTATCAAAAGATTATCTCAAGAATTTTTTTATTTTTAGCCTTGTCACAAGAATAAATAAAAAAATTGGGTTCAAAAATTCACTATCTCAATTCATTTGGCACCAAGTTCTCACAATTGGATGCATATTCTAAGTGAGGGGCAATCTAGAGAATGTGATCATTCCCAACTATGCCTATGTGAATGCAATATGAATGCAACAATGCAAATGCAAAAAAAATACCCCTACCCCAAGCTTAATACTTACATTGTCTCCAATGTAAATAATCAAGTCAGAGAGAGGAGAAAAATGGAAGAACTTATCGAAGTGGTAGCGGGTGTTGGCTCACATTCCAGTCAAAACTTGGGTGGAAATAGCATCACGGCCGTGAGGCTTATCACGGGCAGGCCGTGATGGCTTCTGACTTTATTAGTCCTTGCTCTTTTCGTTCTTCCTTCCTCTTTACCCTGAAAACACTAGACAAATCTATTAATTTATGATTTTTGCCTCTTGATCTTCTCAAATTACTCAAGAGCTTAATTCAAAAACAAAAGGAAAAGGGAAAGAAAACTTGGGTTGCCTCCCAAGAAGCGCTTATTTACGGTCCTAAGCTTGACCAAACTTCCTTCAATCAACCGGGGTCGACTGGGCGTAGAAGTGCAGGAACACTTCTCTTCCACGGAACTCCTTCGAACAGCCGTTTATGCTCATACGGCCAGTGACGCTTCCGCTTCGCTCTTTTCATTCGGACCTTTCTGGCCTTGCTCCCTCCCGGCGGAAGTTTTGTTTCCGCATGGACAGCAACTCCAACTCCATCACTACTGGGTGCATCATTAACCATGCATATCTTCGGAGTTGCTCCCATGTTGAGCTCTTCCTTTACCGCTGGAGACGTGATATCTATCCTTCACACATGGCTCTCAAAAGGAGGGTTGTTATATGAGTTAGCAAATTCAAAATCGACCCTACCTTCCTCTACATTTAGAGAGAGTTTACCATTCCTTACATCTATTACTGCTCCAGCGGTGGCCAAGAATGGCCTTCCTAAAATGATGGGGAATTCAGAATTCCCTTTCATATCCAATACCAGGAAATCGGTAGGGATGAAGAATTTCCCTACCTTCACAGGGACATTCTCTAGTATGCCTAGAGGAGTCCTAGTTGAGCCATCCGCAAATTGTAAGGAGAATTTGAATGGTCTCAACTCTTTGCTTCCCAACCTTTCCATGATAGTGAGGGGCATCAAGCTCGCACTAGCCCCTAAGTCACATAAGGCTTGGTCGATTTGCACTTGTTCAATTGAGCAAGCGATAGAGAAGCTACCTGGGTCTTTCAGTTTAGGAGGCATTTTAGCTTCTATATCTACTAGCTTTTTCCTGACCAACCTTTGTGGGAAAGGTATCGGGGGTTGGTACGGTGGTGGAGGGACATACTTCGGTTATGGCTCTTCCTTTTTGCTCGTGTCCTTCTCTGGTTCCACGTCCATTTCAGTTACCCCCACCCCAAGCTTATCATCCCTCAAGTGTATGGCATTACAATGCTCAATGGGATTAGCTTCGGGTTGACCCGGGAACGTACCCTTAGGTCTAGTGTATGTGCTGGCTTGTTGGGCAATTTGTGTTTCTAGCATCTTGTTATGAGTGGCTAAGTTGTCTACCTTAGATGCTAGCTCCTTTATTGCCTCGTTCACTGCCCTGCCTTGTTGTCTAAACTCCTCATTTTGTTTTGTCTGAGTTTCAACAAAACCTTCCAATAAAGACTCGAGTTTAGACTGCTGTACTTGGGGATACCCCTGTGCGGGTTTCCTATTACCTTGGCCTTCTTGGTACTCATGGTTCAGCGTGTTGCTGTAGTTGCCGTAGGAGAGGTAAGGGTTGTTCTTCCTTTGGTTGTAGGGATTTGGTGGAGCATAATTGGGCAGCTTCGGGTTTGTGTCGTAGAAGTTGTGACAAGCATTCACTTGTTCCCCCGAAGCGCCGGATCCATGAGCAATACCTCGTGGGCACTCCATGATGTCGTGTCCCTGCATTCCACAAATCTCACAAACAAGGTTAGTAGCACCTATTGCACTCACATTAGCCCTTTCAAGCCGATCAAAACGTTTATTAAGTGAGTCTATTTTTGACATTATAAGATCAGTGCTATTTACTTCAAACTTACCCCCCGAAATCTTGTTCGGGTTATTACTTCTTTCTGAACCCCATTGGTGATAGTTGGTGGCCATGTTTTCAATGATGTTGAATGCCTCAGTCAGAGGCCTATTCATAAAGGCTCCACCAGCTGCAGAATCAAGTGACACCTTCGAAGAGTAGTCCAATCTGTTGTAGAAGGTGTGCACTAGTAACCACCTCTCGAGTCCATGGTGTGGGCAAGACTCCAGCAGTCCCTTGTAGCGATCCCAAGCTTCTGATAAGGATTCTCCGTCTTTTTGGAAGAAGTCGGTGATCTGGGTTCTTATGTAGACCGTCTTGGATGGAGGAAAGAATTTCTCCAAGAACGCATGTTCCAGTTGGTCCCAAGTAGTTAAGGTGTTGGCGGGCAATTGCTTTAGCCAAGCCTTTGCTTTTCCAGTCAGAGA
This sequence comes from Sophora flavescens, assembly GCA_030762895.1. Lineage (NCBI taxonomy): Eukaryota > Viridiplantae > Streptophyta > Magnoliopsida > Fabales > Fabaceae > Sophora > Sophora flavescens. Next base: position 148,567,945 of record CM061066.1, on the reverse strand, counting down.
TGAGGGGAACAACCTCAAGCGTATAGCATCGACCGGTGCACCATGAATCCTAATTGCATCGATGAACTCCAAGAATGTTTCTACGTGATCAGTCGGGTCCTCCGAGGGCAATCCTCCGAATTGGTGTTGCCTAATCATGTTGATTAGCATAGGCGGTATAGTGTAGTTCTCCGTCTCAATCTCTGGCCTGGCAATCCCAGTTCGTAAACCCCTAGCATTTGGGGCTGCGTAGTCCTTCAAAGGTTTCGTATCCGGTTGATTCGCCATGAGTGGAATGGGGGTCAACCTTTCTCTCTCTCTTTGTAGTCTCCTACGTCTGTGAAAGGTCCTCTCTATTTCTGGATCAACCTCACTAAGGCTCCCAAGACTTAGGGATCTTTGCATATAACACACAGAGAGATGGATACACTAGAAGGAAAGAAATTTTGATTTTTTTTCCAAATATAAAAATTAAATAAATAAATAAAAATAAAAGGTCCAGAAAAATCAATTCAAAAATTGAATTGAGATTCGAAAACGCACAGTCCCCGGCAACGGCGCCAAAAACTTGACAGGCGGCGCGTGAGCGACGCGCGTCGGCGATTCCGGCAAGTGTACCGGATTGTCGCCAAGTAATAAAAGATATCGATCCCACAGAGACTGTGATCTCGAATCGCAACTAATCGTTAAATTGGTAAATCTGGACTGTATAAAAAAGGATTTGAATTTTGAAAAGGTTTTAAGAGATAAACAAACAGAATCAAGTAAAACAGGAAAACAAATCTTTTTAGGGTTTTTGGATCTAAATGGATTCCTAGGGATTTAGGTTACCACAAGATCGTTTATGTTACTAATCTGATTTACCCTTGTTAATTAACAAAATTGCCTTGAAGGCGAGTTTATCCTCTAATAGTTTAAGCTCCCTCTCGGGTTACAAAAACCGTGCCCAATTGACCCAACCCCTACTCTCGTGGTAGTCGATATCAGATTGGACCCTTTGCGTTTCGTGGCAACTCATTGATCCTCGAGGGACGGCTTCTAACTCTCGTGATTTCAGTCCCAAGTCTGACTTTATAGATCCGACACCTAAGTTCACCGCTAGGTTCCTCCTTAGAATGTCTAAGTCATGCAAATAAACCTAAGTTCACCGCTAGGTTCCTCCTTAGAATATCTACGTCTCGCAAATAAGCGGCCGCCGAATTTACGAGTGATTAGAACACTAGAAATCAGATCTAAAGCAAATCGAAATTAACAAAGATATTACATCAAATTTACAACATATTCAAACCTCGGGCATAGCCCCAATCCCTAGAAATAAACTACTACTCCAGTCTTGCCATGGAGATGACAAGCTTGGTTGACAACATCTTGAAAATACAAATCAGAATGGAGAGGAGGAAGAAGAAGATAAATCCTAAAATGTAGCCTAAGTAGCAACCCCTAAGTCTATGTGTATATGGATGTGTTTTGTCTTGTTGTCTCCCTCTGCCTCTGTCTGGTCCTTATTTATAGATGTGGGAAGTTAGAATCCCAATCTAACTCAAATTCTGATCCAATTCGGTTTCTTCAGGTCCAAGTAATGCACGTCACGGCCGTGATGGCCATCACGGGCAGGCCGTGACGGCTTCTGTTTCTGGCAATCCTATGAACTTCAGGTCTCTCGCGACGCGAATGTGGGCTCACGACGCGAGCCTTCATTTTGTAGCCCGTGATACGAATCACGGCTAAGCCGTGATGGATTCTGACTTGTGGGGGTTTTTGGTCACGGCCGTGATGTACATCACGGCCAGGCCGTGACAGACTCTGACTTCAGCCTTTCTTCCTTTTCAGTTTTGCTCGATCATGGATGTGATGGGCATCACGGCTAGGCTGTGATAGGCTTTGTTTGGCTCATTTTCTTCACTTCTCAAGCCCTATTTTCATCCAAACTCCATCATGGTTGATCTTGAGCATTTTACCCTTGATTTATGCAAAACAACACCACGAAAACCGCCTTACCCGTTCCAAAGGAAAATTAACCAAAATTCAAATTAAATATGCCTAAACTACATGAAAATGCATGCAAAATGATAGACAAAGATGATGTGAAATCACACTCATCACTTACTCCTTCAGAAGGATTTCCAATAATAAGATCCTTTGGATGATGAGTGTTGAACTTGCAATCCCTTTTGAGATCATCATGAAGATCTTGACTTGTCTGCTGACTCGTCTGTTCCACTTGCCTTTCAGCCTCAGGCACAGGTTCTGTTTTGGTCAGATCAGGTTGTTGACTTTCTGGCTTGTTTATATCAAGACCTGCAAGATCATCTTCTAGATCTGATAGTTCTTTATCAGTCTTTAATCCATCATTGAATTTAACATGAACAGATTCTTTAATAATACAAGTTCTTGAATTGTATAATCTAAAGGCCTTAGACTTTTCAGAATATACTATGAAAATACCTTTATCTACCTTAGAATCATACTTTCCAAGATTATCTCTGGTATTCAGAATAAAACATTCACATCCAAAAGCATGAAAATAAGATATGTTGGGGCTTTTTCCTTTCCACAATTCATAAGGAGTCCTTTTCAGAAAAGGCCTAATAAGTATTCTGTTTTGTACATAACAAGCAGTGTTTACAGCTTCTGCCCAGAAATACTTAGGAAGATTATTTTCATTGAGCATAGATCTAGCCATCTCTTGCAGAGATCTGTTCTTTCTCTCAACCACTCCATTTTACTATGGATTTCTAGGTGCAGAGAAATTGTGAGAGATTCAATTCTCCTCACAGAACTGTCTAAACTGCTCATTTTCAAATTCTCCCCCATGATCACTTCTAAGGGTAGAAATACAGAAACCCTGCTCATTTTGTACTCTTTAGCAGAATACTGAGAATGCCTTAAAAGACATATCCTTGTGTGTTAGGAAGAGTATCCATGTGTATCTATAATAGTCATCAACTATGACAAATCCATATTTTCTTCCAGCCATTATAATGATGACAAAAAGAAACTCTTATGCATTGGACTATTATGATTTTAACTCATAAAAGCATTTCATTTCATATTGGATACCATTTCAACATAAGTTGAAGCATAAGAAATATTTAAGGCACACATTTGATAACTTCAAGTGGAAAGAATCTTTATCAATATATTTATTCCAAGTATGCATGTTGAATCATTTTAACATGTATAAGAAACACTTTATGAGAATATTCAAATTCTTGCGAGGGATAAGAACATGTGAGCTTAGATTAATGAAAGTTAAAATCATTATCTTATTTTAACATGAATGCACTTTAGCACACACAAAAAATCATGTGTAAAATAAATAATCACAAGTTAAACAACAACAAGAGATAAGGAGTAGGTATCGCCGAGTTTGATTCCTTTAATTTTTCAGTAGTCATGTTGTTCTGAACTTTTCAACTGGGAATAGGATCAAATAACTTCCGATGTGGCTTCTCAAGTTTAATAAACTCAAATCCAAAAGTTTTTCTTGAGTTGGATCTTTTATAAAAGGTTTCCTTTCTTGTTGGGTGATCCTTCCATCTTGTTAAGTACATTTCCTCACATGCTTCTTGAGACGAAGAGTCACTAATTATGTTGTGTTCTTCCTCTTGAAGACATTTTTACAATCCAACTTCTATCAATGATCTGCATCTTCTAATTCAAGGATATACTTTTACACAAAGAAGCATTGTTGGTAACATAAATAGCATTGAACAGAAATAAAATATTTTTAGATTTGATGCACCTTTTGGATTTGTAAAAAACAACATTTTTTAAAACACAAAATTCTTAAAAACATTTTTCTAATGTCAAAAATTTTTTTTAACAAGATTAGTCCAAATGAATTTGGTTTAGAAGAGAAAAGAGTATGAAGAAAAACATTTCACAAAACAAAATTTGTTAAAAACATTTCCAGTTTGAATTTTTGTGAAAAGAAATTCAAAGACACAAGTTTTTTTTTAAATTTAAAATCAAACATTTTAAAAAAATGATTTTGGTTGCTAAGATAACAAGGATCTTTAACTCTAAGAGGTTAAGCTTCTCTACAGAGCGCGTAGCTCTGATACCAATTGTTAGGTCAAAGCAACCATCACACAAGAGGGGGGGGGGGGGGGTGAATTGGGTGATAATAGAAATTTAAAACTTTTACTAAACAACAAAACATAAATCAGAGTTTTTCAAATAAAGAGAGTGTAGATGGATAAAAGAAGATAATTTAAAAACCATCTAACAAAACTAATAACATATTTTTAACCAGTTTGGAAATAAGGAAGATAAAGCATTTCACTTGTCTAATGGAAAATATTGACTTGTCTGATTATCTTAGAGTAAACATTAACCTGCTAGACAACATCTAGAGGATAAAAAAACATTTGAAAATAGCTTAGAACATAAAGCTTAAAATCAGTTAGAAAACTTTGTTGAAAATACCTAAAACAACAAAGATAAGGGTAGAGAGAAAATAAACAACAAGATTTATCCTGGTTCACTCATATAAACAATGAGCTACATCCAGTCCCCAGCAGTAGCTGAGTTTTTCTCCACTATCACATCAGATAATTTCAATGAGTAGTCTTTTCACACCTAGCCTCTCCAAGCTCAATGAGTATTGTTCTTAACCAGCCTCTCCAGACTGTTGCAAGTATTATTTGCACACCTAGCTTCTCCAGGCTCAACGAGTATTATTCTTAACCAACCTCTCCAGGCTGTTGCAAGTATTATTTTCACCTAGCCTCTCCAGGCTCACTGGATTTTGATGAAGGTTACATAGAGAAAATCTCACAACACTCATGGAGTGATTTTACAATGAAGTACAGAGATGAGTTCTTCCTACACTCACAAGAGTGGATATATTTTTAAGTACTTCAGAACTGATAAAAGAAATCTCTCATAACACTCACTTGAGTGAATATAGAATGTTTACATTGAGGATGATTTCTGTTGAGATGAAGATGGCGATCCTCTCTTTTTTCATTAAGTGTCGCTGAAGTAGTAGCTCCAGCAACTCTCTCTCATCTTCATCTTCAATGACTTCTGTATTTATGGTTTTCAAGCATTTATGATCCGTTAGAGACATTCCCTCGGATGTTGGCTTCAAGCAGAACTTCATTAAATGCAATAGAGTCATTCTGGGCAGCCATCAATTCAATAGAGTCGTTCTGGGCAGCCATTAATGCAATAGGAACATTAGTTGTACTCTAACATGAAGGATCATGGCTTTATGCATCGTGATATAGCCATATCAGAGTGATGCAGAGAGCTTTTTGTACTTTGCTGAGTACACTTTCCTTTTCGTGTAAGGACCATAGGTACTAGGGAATAAAGCATGTTGGAAGCATTCTTTAACTGATCTTTGGTTCTGATTATCCAAGGTTGCTTGAGAGAGTAACTTCCGAATTTTCTTGATAAGCGTGAAACTGATTAGGAGAGAAGGCTTCAAGTCTCTTTTTGGTTCTTGAAATACGATTCTGATAATCCTTATAGAATTCGTGTTCATAAGATAAATGCTTCTATCTTGAAAATAACCGCGTCTATCTAGCCATTTAAGATTTTTCATTCGGGATAGTAGACGAGCTCCATATTAAGGACTTAGCAAGTCCAAAGGCTAGTGTGGACGAGCGCTTTTGTCACATTTAGTGGATGAGCACTTCTGTTACTTTAGTGGACGAGAGTCTTTGTTACTTTAGTGGACAAGAGCCTCTGTTACTTTAGTAGACGAGCTCTATATGCCACGTCATTGGACGAACGCTTCTGATTCCTTAATGGACGAGATCCAGATGCCACATCATTGGACGAGCCATTCTGATTCCTTAATGGACGAGCTCCATTTGCCACATCATTGGACGAGCCATTCTGATTCCTTAATGGACGAGCTCCATCTGCCACGTCATTGGACGAGCGCTTCTGATACCTTTAGTAGACGCTGTCTTTCATCACTTTAGTGGATGACTACTTGTGTCACTTTAGTGGACGCAAGTTTCTATCTCTTGCGTTCTGGACGTGCGCTTCAATTACTACAGTGTTGGACGTCTGTTTGTTACACTTTGTTGGACGTGAGATTCTTTTACTTCATCTGCACACTCGATAGATAGGTTAGCAGCCAATATGAAGGTTAATTAAATCATTAACCAATGTTTAGTTCTCATCAAAACTTAGGAAAATGCACATCAGACATTTTAGAGACTTAACAAAACCCTCTCTTCCTCGTTGCCATGCCAGCTTCCCCTTCAGGTATTCTTTCCCTCTCTTAAACCCATTTCTCTCTCTACATTGCCAACCCTCTCTAATTTTCTCAATTTCCTTTTTCTATTATTTATTTATTTTGATAAGAAGATCTTTATCATTTTAGCAGATAAGATAGCAGAACACATGCGCCGTTACCATGCCTCACGCTCTAGTTCTAAGCGTAAGGAACTGAATTAGTATTAGAAAATAATAGGAAAGAAGTGGGCACGCCACTCATCCTGACTTCAAATAAGAGGCATATAAAGAGTGATAAAGCTCAATCCAAGAGAATCACAAAAAGAGTGAGAAAGCTCAATCCAAGAGAATCACAACTTTTGGGAAGAAAACCGAACCAAATGAAGAAAGCGGAAGAGAGAATCCCAAATTAGCAAGCGTTAACAGAAGCACCACCATCACGAAGAAGACGACGACGACGAAGAAAACCCTAATGCCACCGTCGAAGAAAACCACGACGATGATTCCGAGGACCTAACCCTCAATCCGCAACCACACCTTGTCGCAATCGTTGTCTCAAGCGAGAAAGCTAACGAGTTCGGCGACGACGATAACAAAATTATGGAATTGGATTTGGGTTTAGGTTTTGATCTTGGAAAATGAAGAAGATAATTACAATTTTTTAAAAAATAAATATTTTTAAATTTGTAAAGAGGTCCCTTTGGGTTATAGTTAAAATTAATAGTCGAAAGGGGTCAACAAATAAAATGAAAAGTTGATAAGAGTTGGTCGTGAAGTGATATCATTTAAATGAGTTGGGAAATATTGATTGGATCACGTGAATAAGATAAAAGTTACCCAAAATATTGTTTAGCCACATGAATCCACCTAGTTAATTACAGATCTTTTGCTTTTGGCCAATAGTTACGCGAGTACGAATTCGTTGGGTTACAAACGTTAAATGACCAATCAAATTGAAGAGAAAATAACCACTAGGACAGGGTTTTTGATCAAACTGAGTTTTTTTTAGAAACTATTTACCAGTTTAGGGTTATTCTGAAACTATTTACCAATGGGGGGTCGTTTTGAATATTTTATTATTTTTCGGTCTGACGGGTCAAAGGCACCACTGCAGATGACGCCACACTTTTTATAAAAAAAAATAATAATAATCAAAAGGGGAGGCGCCTCTATCGCGTGGCGCCTGCTTTACCTCATTTGCTACTGATGAGCGCCTCGTAACGCTATCGAAGCAGTTTTTTTATTTTAAATTTTGACTTTTTAAAAAAAATAAAAATTTTATTTCTAAAAAAACCCATTCACCAGATAATGAACTGAATTCACCAGATATTTGCACATACTTAACCAAAAAATTTATTTCTTAAAAAAACCTATTCACCAGATAATGAACTAAATTCACCCGCATTTTTTTTTTAAATTTTGACTGTTTCAAAAAAATAAAAAATTTAATTCTAAAAAAACTCATTCACTAGATAATGAACTGAATTCACCATATATTTGTACATGATTCACCAGATATTTGCACATACTTAACCAAAAAATTTATTTCTCAAAAAAACCATTCACCAGATAATGAACTGAATTCACCATATATTTATACCCGATTCACCAGATATTTACACATACTTAACCAAAAAAATTATTTCTCAAAAGAACCATTCACCAGATAATGAACTGAATTCACCAGATATTTGTACCCGATTCACTAGATATTTACACATACTTAATAAAAAAAAATTATTTCTCAAAAAAACCCATTCACCAGATATCTAAACTGGTAAATAGTTTCTAAAAGGAACCCAGTTTGGTCAAAAAGCCGAAAAAGAAATATTCATCTCAGGTAAAATGATGAATATTTATTGCTGAGAGAGCTTTAGACGGAACCATCAGCGACAGGATCAAGGAATATTCATCTCAGGTAAACTCATCTTCTTAATTTCACTCTGGAGATTTTCTGCAATGCTCTCACCAAATAATTTTTTTTTATTACTGTAATAATTGATGAATATTTATTGGTATAAATTGTTATTGCTATTATTTTTTTATGCCTACTGCGATATTATTTGCAACTCATTATTACGGGATTTTTTTTATTACTTCTTGTTTTTTTATATAGATACTTTATCAAAAAGGAACCCAGTTTGGTCAAAAAATCGAGATCAGTTCCTTGCTTGGGAGATGGCTGGGAGCCTTGGGTCTCCCTTCAGACCATTCTCTTCCGCGAATATTTTTCTCTTTTTCGGCTTTTTAACCAAACTGGGTTCCTTTTAGAAACTATTTACCAGTTTAGATATATGGTGAATGAGTTTTTTTGAGAAATAATTTTTTTGGGTTAAGTATGTGTAAATATCTGGTGAATCGGGTACAAATATCTGGTGAATTCAATTCATTATCTGGTGAATGGTTTTTTTGAGAAATAATTTTTTTGGTTAAGTATGTGCAAATATCTGGTGAATCGGGTATAAATATCTGGTGAATTCAGTTCATTATCTGGTGGATAGGTTTTTTTGAGAAATAAATTTTTTGGTTAAGTATGTGCAAATATCCGGTGAATCATGTATAAATATATGGTGAATTCAGTTCATTATCTGGTGAATGGGTTTTTTTAGAAATAAATTTTTTATTTTTTTAAGACAGTCAAAATTTTAAAAAAAAAAGTGCTGGTGAATTCAGTTCATTATCTGGTAAATATGTTTTTTTAAGAAATAAATTTTTTTGTTAAGTGTGCAAATATCTGATGAATCATGTACAAATATCTGGTGAATTCAGTTCATTATCTGGTGAATGAGTTTTTTTAGAAATAAAATTTTTATTTTTTTAAAAAAGTCAAAATTTTAAAAAAAAAAAAAAGGACTCCTACAGTAGCGCTACTGTAGCAGTAGATAGGGGCAGAGGCACCACTGCAGTTGGCGCCTCCCCTTTTGATATATTTTTTGTTTTATAAAAAGTGTGGCGCCATTTGCAGTGGCGCCTTTGACCCGTCAGACCGAAAAATAATAAAATATTCAAAACGACTCCCATTGATAAATAGTTTCAGAATAACCCTAAACTGATAAATAATTTCTAAAAGGAACCCAGTTTGGTCAAAAACCACTGGGACAAGACTTGGTCAAAACGCAACATTCACTTTCTGCTTGTGCGCTTTCGTCAGCGTTTACGAAAACATCTTCGAACAATTTATCTTTTCCCTTTAAAAAATGTATGGCTGCATCTGCTCTCTACTCCTTTATTTTAGACACTGTTTCGTACTTTCGTACCTTCCGTTTAATTTTTTTATAAAAAATAAGAAATCCATTAAATATTCTTAATTTTAATAAAATGTAATTACAACATAGATTTTTTGACTGGATAATTTAAAAAAATATGAGCCAAGATATGAAGAACATATGAACCAAAATATACGCCGTTTGTAAATGATATAAAGATTTTTTTAAAAAAATAATGGGACCATGGGAATTAGACAAAAATTAAAACTAGCCATAATGCCAGATTAGAGTTTACAGAAACATCTTTCACAAAAAAAAAAAAAAAGTTTACAGAAACTTGTAAGAGATCCAGAGAATTTTGGATCATTTTTCTTGACTGGTTAATTGAAAAAAGAAAAAAAAAACTAACTTATCTACATCAAAGGATTAATAAATTCTCATCCTCAAAATAAAAGAAGATTAATCTTCAGGGATAAAAAAAGCTTCAACTTCTGCAAGGTAGAGTGTAAAAAAAAGGTGAAAGGTTAAGCATCTATGGGAAGAGCCAGTTTTAGATCTAGGTCGAGAACTGTTTTCAGTTTGCAATCAACGACGAAAGATGAATCCGAGTCACTCCCACTTCCAAACCCGCCATCGAACCCAACCGGCACCGGATCGAACCGGATAGGATAACTCTGACCTACAAGCTCATTTCCAACAGCCGGTCCAGGAAAGAAAACCGGGCGTACGGACGCAACTTCCAGGCCCTCACCACCAAACGACACGTGGTGCGTCTGCAGCGGAAGAAACGGGAATGGGTCGACAACGGGAACTACGTCGCACCGGCGCGTGACCTCACGCTCCGGCGCGTCATTGCGGGAGGACTCGACGGTGCTGCACTGGCTGGCAACGGTGGTGGGCGAGGAAGGGAAGTTGGTCTTAGCCTTGGGGCCGCGGAACTGCCTGGCGGCGGCGTCGTAGGCTCTGGCGGCTTCCTCGGCGGTGTCGAAGGTGCCTAGCCAGACGCGCGTCTTTCTGGCGGGGTCTCTAATTTCAGCAGCGTATCGACCCCATGGTCGCTTTCTCACACCCCTGTAGTGAACCTCTTTGACAATGTTGTTGTTGTTGTGGTTATTTTTCTTCAGTTTCGGGTTTTGCTTCACAACCATTGATGATGGGTTTCGCATATCCAAAGAGAAAAGCAGTTAGTTACATGGGTAGTTCTTCGGGGTTGTGTTGAGCTTGTATAAATATACAATACAATACGAGGAGGACAGAAATTTTTTTTTTTTTATATATATAGAAAAAAAGAAAGAAAAGAAAAATGATATGATGTGATGTGATTTGAGGTTACGGGGAATAATTTGGAAGGGTTTGACGCGCCGCCCAAAGGATGAAAGGAAAGAGGAGATAGATAGCGTGTTTGGGGTTACGTGGCATGCGGCAATTTCGAGACAAGCGCCTATGGATGCCGGCTTTTAACCTAACGGGCCGTTATGTCTTTCGGCTAACTTTCTAACACTTATTCAAACGCGTGTATTGTACACTTTATTACAAGGAAAAATAAATAAATTATATTTTTGGCTTATTATTTTTATCTCTCTGTATCCTTTCTTCTCTCCCCTCTCTCATTCCTAACTACAAACGTTATCATACATTCATACTACAATTTATCCCTAACTCATACGGAGGGTTTGTTTGATTTGTAGAAATACATGGGGTAAGATACCATAAAATTTTTTGTCTCCTATTTGTTTTGAAAAGTGACTAGGGGATATGATAAAAAGAGACGAAGGATTGGACAAAAATTCAAAAATTTGTCCCTCACCAAATTATGGGACAATTTTGTGTCCCATAAACAGACTACCAAAAAAGATAAAATTATCCTTAGCTCTCTCTCCTCTATCTTCTCTCCCTCCTCTCTCCTCTATCTTCTCTCCCTCCTCTCTTTTCGCCCTTTCTCTCTCTTTTGTCTCTCCCCCCTCTCTCTCATCTCTCTATAATATATATAGTATTATTATGATAATAACAATATATTAACATATATATTATATATTATAAAATATATTATATATTGACTAATACTTATATATAATAATAATATATATTAATAATATTATATTAATCTATAATAATATATATTATAAAAAGTATTATGATAAATTAATATTATTTTACTTGTGATATCCTATTATTTATCAAACAAATATGTCAAAAAATTATACCGTGACTCAAGGAGTCGTGTTATGCTATATTGCTTGTCATTAATACGTATCAAACACATCCTGAGACTCTTCATATTTTCTCCCACTCTTGATTCCACAGAAATTATCACCACAATCGCTGTAAATTTTTTTTATAGATAATTCACTTGATTCTTTCAGCGCTTCTCTATTTTTTTTTTCTTAAAATTTATTTTTTCGACAATCAAATAGAGCAATTTCTTTTCGATTTCTTCGATCTCACTCGATTAATTTACGGCTTTGCAGAATCAACAATCGCGAAAGACACCATTGCCAACAGTGAGGAATCCACAGTGAAGACGAATTGACGACCGAAAACCCGGAGAGGAAGGAGGAAATCAAGAAGCCGAGGGTCAGGATCGAGGGATTGAGGAGCGACGATCTGGGATTGAGGGACAAGATGGAAGATATGGACATAGAGGTGGAGCGCTCTCGTGAGTCCGAGAAGGCGCGAAGGTTATCGCAGCCAAGGCGACGAAACTGGAGGCAGAGGTGGCCAAGCGGAACTGGAAGCGGAGATGAGTGCCACGAAGGAAGCTAGGGCAGAGGCTGCTAAATTGAGGAAGAATAGGAAGATGAGAGACAAAGAGAAAATGGAGTTTCTCTCTCTAAAGCCATATTCCGCTATTGTTTTCCGCGACTAAAAGTGGAAGCTTAATGCAGATAGGTCAAATATAATGGAAGGGACCAGATTGGTGTAAGGTTGACAACACAAGGAACCAAATCGAAACAAAATTAAAAGAGGGGTAAAATCGAAACCTAAAATATATATAAGGGATCAAAAGTATCATTTTTAAAAAATGACAATATTAAGGAATCCAAATGAGACCGTTAAAAATTAATAATATCATTTTTCAACAAGGTACTAAAAAACTACTTCTCATTAAAATTTGCTTTTTAAGATTTTTGGACATTCTGATTAGCACTTGCCTTAGGTTTATTGTTATATTAAGGAATAAAAAAAATATAAGTTTAATTACAGTTTTGATCTATGTCATTTTATAAATGAGTGATTTTGGTATCTGTAACTTCAATTGTTCAAATCAAATCCCTTTAATTTGAAAATTGAACAAATCTTGTCTTATTGCCAATCTATCATCTAATACTTAACTAGAGTGGTTGAACTGAGTAACCCTTTATGACATGGTAATTGTGTTGGATTATAATTAGTTGAAAAAATAAAATAAAATAAAATTCAAGAACTTGCTCAATACATACACTTCGTTTTAGCTTCTTTTTTTTTTAGTTTTTAGTTTTATTTTTAATGTTTTTTCAACTAATTAAATAAAATTAATCTCACACTAATATCACGTCATAAAGGGTTAGAAGTGGCGATAAATAGTGATAAAAGCCACAACGATGAGGTGGGAGACGCCATCGATGGGTGGGTGTGATGGTGGTAAGGGTAAATACAAGTTTTGTTTAGGCTAAAATACCTTTTTGGTCCTTTATCTTTTGGATAACATTCATTTTAGTCATTTATCTTTTAAAAGATTCATTTTAGTCCTTTATGTTTCAAAAATGAACCAAAGTGGTCCTTTCCATCATGTCTCATCCATCCGTAGACGGAAAATGCTGATGTAGCAAGTAATTCTGTTTAGGGTGTTGTCCTTTTTGTCTACTTTCCCTGCACTATACGTCTGTATAATGTATATTATTATATTGGAAATGTATTTTCTTGATTTGTGTTTATGTTTTTATTTTTTTTTCATTATCACATTTTTAGTTATAGAAATTAAAATGGAAATGATTTATGGTTGCATCTCAACCCTTCTCCCTCACTGCCTTCACCTCCACCACACCTCCATTCCAGCCGTTGCCGCATGTCGTCATCCGCCGCCCACAAGGAACTATCCGCATGTCGTCATCCGCCACTACTAGAAAATATGGATTTTCGGACGGAATTTTCGGACGAAAATGATTCCGTCTGAAATGACATAAGGTTTCGGATGGATTTGGGACGAATATGAGATAAATTAATTATCAAACTAATTCCGTCTCTATTTCGTCTGTAATTTTGGTGCCACCATCGCGTCAAAAATCTTTCCCACGGATTTCACACAGATTGGTATTTTTTTACAGTCCGTCTGAAATCCGTTCGAAATTCTAAGACGAATTGTAGACGGAATTTTTTATCATTTTTTTAAATTTTTTTAAAGTTAAAGTCATCTGAAAGCCGTCCAAAATTGGAGATGAAAATTGGTATGTTTCTTTTATTTTTAATTTCACAATTTTCATTCCCTCCTTAATTTTTTTTTTGTTCCGCCCCAAATTTCTCTTAACGCAGAAGCCCTCAAATTTCTCTTAACACGAAAGCCCTCAAACCCATCACACTGAAGCGCCTCCACCACCGCAAAACGTGCACCACTCTTTGGTCCGCCTCCACCCACAGCCATCACGCGCAACAACCGTGACCCCTCTGTTCCACGCTCTCAACCGTGACCCCTCTGTCCACACTCTCTCGCGACCTCTGCACGGTGCACACAAGCACAGTGTTGAACTGGCCCAGTAACCCGCGTCCCCTGAAAACATGCACCGTCTGCGTCCCCTCCGTTCAGGTATGCTTCAAAGAAAATAATAATAATAATCTTTGTACCACTGATTTTATTTTTCATGAGCTAAATGAGTGGAATTGAAATTTTGTTTTCAAAATTTTGCCTTTCTTCTTCCTTGGTGCTGGTGATGTTTGGAGAAGTTAATTTTTGAATTGGGAAGTGTGCGTTCAGGGTTTAGCAAAAACGAAGGGTCTGATTTTGGTTTGTTCGTAGCTTTGGGCCTGCATTAGAGAAAAGGGCTTTGATGCCTCTGATCCAAATGCAGTGATGTAACATGATTATTCTGATACTTCTAAAATTGAAGAATGTATATAGCTCTTTAGCAGTGGACTTCTCATATTGAAGCCTCATTGAACAATGATATTAATTAAGCAAGTGCCAAGAGGCACATGAGAATGGTCATGATCTTTTTTCTTGTTGGACCTTCAGAATACAAAGACCATAGGAGGAGCAAAATCAGAAAAAAGTAATAAAAAAAATATACATTGGGTTTGCATCAGAGAAAAGATACATTGAATTGAGCATGAATATTTGAATTATAGCCTCAACTGAACAATTGCTATTGACTCCTTGGTCTGTAATTCATTCTACGTTAAAGGAGAGATGAGTTGATTTGAGAGTTAATATTTGATTTATAGCTTCAATTTGATAATTGCAATTGAACTACTCTTTGGGATGTGGATTACTCTATGTTTGAAAATAAAATAAAATTGAGTTTAGGGAGTTGTGTTAAGGAAGCAACATTGACAAGGTTAGGCAAATTGTGTCTATTAGGGCCATGCTCTATTCTATACAACTCTCGGGAAAATTGTTGTCAGGATTTAACTTTTGCAATATGATTTGTTCCATTTGTCAAGGTGTATGTTGTGAATGGCATATTTAATTGGCAATGGGCCACTGGTTGAGAAGAGTTTTTCTTCTTCATACGTATTTGAGTTTCTTATCTTTTCCCAATTTATCTACTCTTCTTATTCATTTGATCTTTCTTCTTCAAACATTTATGGGTTTTCTTTCTTTGTGGGTTTTTGAAATCGCTATGGTATTTCTCCCTTTCTTCGTTCCCTGCCTTTTCTTCATTCCCTTTCTTTGTTTCGCAGCACAGCACATTGAGCGACACACACAACAGAAACGACGCACAACCAGAAACCGTATGTATGTTTTTTTTAAGACATAATTCTGGTTTGGGTATAATTACTGTTTTGGTTAAACTTTAACACATGTGCTTAAGTTTTGCTCTTTTATTCATTAATAGATATGCTTGACTTATCATAAAATACTATATATGTAAATGTGTTTGCCATTTTAGACGTCAGGTAGAGGTACAAATAGAGGTGGAAGGCCTTTGTCCTCTCGAGGTCGGCGCTCATCTAGTAGAGGTGGGATTGCTTTACAAGTTGCACCTATATTACCTCCAACTATACCATCTACACAAGTACCCATAAATCCATCATTATCACATGTCTTACCTACACCATCACCACATGTGAACACTACATCATCACCATCAGTATCACTATCACCATCAGCATCACCAACCCCATCCCCATCCCAAATACCATCACCATCACCTATTCCACCTCAAATTTCTGAACAAACTTTGCCAAATACTCAATCACCCACCATTGAATCTCGGGAAGATGGACATGTTGATCAAGAATGTCTTCCTGAAATAAAGCCTTATGGAGATGAGTAAGTACAATAATATCATTATGTGAAAGCTATCAACTTATACTTTTGTAAAGTATGATTAATGTGCATATACTACTTACCATGTCTTTTACATTGACAGGTTTAATCCATCAGGCGTTGTTTGTTTCTTAACTGCTGCCATCAAGAGCAAGTTCGATTGGTTTTGTCCTACTTGGGGACATTCAACTACTGATATGCGAGATTTATGGTTTAAATAATTTAAGGTAAATATGATATTAGATTATTAATATATGTCATTAATATATTGTATCAAAGATGGTATGCAGAATTGATGATTCCTTACATATCAATTTTATTTTATTTTGTAGAAGAATTGCATATTGGAACCAAAATATGATGCAAGGATTCATCAATTTTTTGACATAAAGGGAGAAGATCGATTTAAGGGTATTATGTATGAAGAGAGGAAAAAGTATGACAAATGTCGAGAATACAAGCCAAAATACATTCCTATTCCAATATGGAATCAACTAATACATTATTGGGCATCGGATAAGAAGTTTAAGAATTTGTCTGTGGCAAACACGGCAAATCGTGCTTCAAGTGAAGGCAGCTCTATGCATATCGGTGGTTCCATATCTATGGGTGAGTACGCACGTAGAATGGTAAGACACTTGAAATTGTTTGCTTGAGTATTTAATTTTATGAACAAACTATTGGGAATTTTCTCATTGAAGTTATGACAAAGTGTAGGAGGCAGCTACAAAAATCAAACCTTCCGTGGAAGAAGTGTTTGCTAAATGCCATTTGAAAAAGGACAACTCTTGGGTTGATAAAAGATCTGAGAAGGCTATGGTATGTGGTGTTTACTTTAATCTTTCCACAACTTTTGTTACATACATAGTTCAAAATTGTTTGTTAGTGAAATGACAAACAACACTCAAACTGAATTTTTTTGTAGGGAGAATTTAAAAAGAGAAAAACAAAGCTTTTTGAACTAGAATTGTCTCAAGATGAGAATGGTGACGGGTTGTCTTGTGAAAGCCAACATATGCCAGGTGACTTGAATATTTGGAAAGAAGTGGTTCCTAAAGGCAAAAAAGGAACATTATATGGTCTAGGTTCTATAGGAACAAATATCTCTTCAAAGTATGCTACCAACTCATGCTCAACTGCACCTATGGACACTAACACAGAACAAGAGCTAGTAAAGTGGTAAGAAAAGGTAAAAAACCAAGAACTTATAAATCAAGAGCAAAAACATAAGTTGGAGGAGCAACAAAAGAGGATTGAATCAACTGAAAGTTTGGTTGTTGCTTTATTTGAAAAGTTAAATATGCCACTACCTCCAAACTTTGCTTTTGCAACAACTATGCAAGAAGGATCGAATGAGACTACTGAGCCCTCTAATGGCGACAATGATGATAATTTTGATGTTGATTGATGGCTTTGATCTAGATTGTGAGTCCTTAAATGTAGGTTTGTTTTGCTTTAATATAGATTGATGAACACCTTGATGACTCTAGTTAGTTTTATGTTGTTTTATATTGATAAACATATCACTCTAGTTTGTGTTAATTTGTTATTGACTAATGAGTACTTTGATCATAATGGTTTGTTTTATTTTGTGTTAGAATGATGAAACACTTGTATGTATTTAGTCTATGTGATTGTTTTTGACTCTAGGTAAAAACATTACCAGGTATACTTGATTATTCTTTACAGGTTAATTTCTTGTTTGAAATTTGTTCAAATATACCTGTTAGAAAATCAGAGAAATATCTGATAATAGCTTTTCATATCTTAGCATATCTTAGAGTATCCTAGATAATCTCTTAGGATTTATTTCTTATTTATATTTTATGATTTGATTCTCTATTTGATTAAGATTAGGATTATACTTTTAGTATAAATAGGACTATTGGGTTGTAATCACATCATCATTACATCAATTCAATACCAGTCTTATTATTTCTTAGTTTGTTTCTCTCCTTTCCTCTTTCCCTACCTAAAAACCTTCAAATCAACATGGTATCAGAGCCAAACAAAGATACCATCCTCCGTGACCTGTCCCGTCACTATTCCGCTGTGGAGTTCCGATAAGTATGAAGGAACTCTAATTATCTTCTTAGCCATACAACAAAAAAAAGAACAAAAAAAACATTTTCTCTCCTCCGTCGTGTTCTTTTCCGACGCGTCCTTCTTCTTTCCGACCTGCGTTCTTGTACCGTTAGCCTCTGTCAGCTTCCGTCTGTCGTCGTCTCAGGTCGCTGACATCACCGGTAGACTCACCTGCCGACGATCTGTCCAGCCGTTCAAATAGCACCGCCGTAAGCCTCCAGACGCGCCCGCACGTGCGTGTCCTCTGATCAGCACGCAGCCGTACACACTTCCCTTTCACCGGCACGTGACGGCGCATCCGGCCACTGTTCAGGCCACCGTGTCTAGTGCTGAACTCGTCGTTCCCTGTTCTCTCTGGATCTGTGCTCACCTCCTTCATCGGAACTCTTTTGAGCAACGTCCGTGTGTGTTGTACGGTTCAGGTACCTATGATTTCGGTTATTTGCATTTGTGTTCTGACCAATGGCTAGTTCTACCTCCTCAGATACTCCTAAGGACTCCCCATCATACCAGTGTGGCTTCTCTTACCACCGACGATCATTCTGGTGGTAACCCCTTTTCGATGGATGAATCATATTAGTGGTGACTTTTGTTCCACCGACGATCATTCCGGTGGTGGCTCTTTTCCCACATATGAATCATATTAATCGTGACTTCTATTTCCGTCGATGATTGGATTATGTTGCCTATGACTCACACTAGCCCAACTCATTGTCCCAGACGCTCTGGCTCGACTCTTTTCCTAGATGCACTGGCCCATCTTTCTCCCAGATGCACTAGCCTTGGCCCCTTGTCCCAGATACACTGACCTCGTCTCAATCCTAGAAGTAGTTGTCTAACTTAATTTCAATTTGAAATAATTTGGGTCTCCGATATTGTTGTTGAAGTTTCTAAATATGGTTTCGAGAAGTTTGGACATTGCTGCTAGATTGCTTGCCAAGAAATTTGTCAGGCTGATGATCATTCCAGCTATCTTGCTAAGTTATCTTTCCAGCAACTCTCTCCGGCCTCTCCAACATTATTGAGTTGCTTTCCAACCATTATTTTCTTGGAGCTCAGTTTTTTATTTTAAATTTTTATTTGAGGGGGAATATGCATTGTTTTCGTATAACAAGCTTAAAGCTTAGTAAGCTTTAGCTTGAGGGGGAGTGTTATAAAATCAGAGAAATATCTGATAATAGCTTTTCATATCTTATCATATTTTAGAGTATCCTAGATAATATCTTAGGATTTATTTCTTATTTATATTTTATGATTTGATTCTCTATTTGATTAAAGTTAGGATTCTACTTTTAGTATAAATAGGACTATTGGGTTTTAATCACATCATCATTACATCAATTCAATATCAGTCTTATTATTTCTTAGTTTGTTTCTCTCTTTTCCTCTTTTCCTACCTAAAAACCTTCAAATTCAACAATACCAAAATTTGCAATCGAGTTCCGTCTCAAATCGGTGGGAAACTAAAGCTTGAATAATGATTTTGATATTTTATCTCTTTTTTCAAAAATAAATTAAGTCGATTTATAAATTTGTGTTAATTTCCTTTATAAAAAATAAATTTAAATAAATTCGTCCAAAATCCGTCTCAAATAAATAACTGTATCTGTCTTAAATCCGTGTGAAAAACGTACCAGATAATTTTATTCATTTAATCCATGGGAAAGCTGTCCCAAATAAAATCACAACATCTATCCGAAATCCGTCTAAAATCTGTTGGTAAACAATAATGAACCTGTCCGAAATCCGTCCGAAATATGACCAGAATTCGGATTTGATTGCTCGTCTAAATTCTGTCTTCAATTCGTCCGTAACAATTTTCCGACGGATTTCGTACGGAATTTATAATTTCCAACCAGGTTTTTTCGGACGGGTGAGATTCTGTCGGAAATCCGTTCAAAATTAATTTTCCGTCCGAAATCGGTGGGAAAATTGTCCAAATTCCGTCCGGAATCCGTCCGTGAAACTGTCTGAAAATCCTTATTTTCTAGTAGTGCACCGCCCACAAGGAACTATGGCTTCAACGTCGTATTCGAAAGGGTGAGTTCTGGAATGGCATCGCCACTATTCGAGGTGGAGTAGCGGTGGAGGCTGCTGGACGGTGTGGATATGCGATGGAGGCCGGAATCAGATAGTGGTGCACGGCGGTTGGGCTGTCTGAAGGGAGTAGATCTAGTGTCAACGGTGCCTATGTCGAACCCGCCGCCAATGTCGAACACAGATGCCAACATAGATCTGCAACCATTTTGGATGAGATGGAAATTTCAAAGGGGGTTACGGGTTGAGGTGATTGTCATCTCCCAACAATTTGTCTGCAACCATTGTTCCTTCACCATTATTCTGTTTATTTTATTACCAATCAATTTTCTCAAGCCCTAAAATACACAAAAGCAAGTGGATCTGAGAAGGAGACTCCTTCCATTCCTCACGTCGGCCCAATTTGGACTGATGAGGTTTCTCACTTTCTTGGATACAATACTTTGTTGGTGTAAATTGGAATATTCAGAGAGTCAATATGGGATAATAGCTAGTATTCACAGTGGCACTATGGTGGTGGGCAATGGATTCTACGATTTGGTGGTGTTCCAAACTGGTGGATGGGTGGGGGCTTGGTTCAGTTGGTGGGTGTGAAGTTTTGGGGAAGAAGAAGAAAATTATTATTATTATTATTTTATTTTTAAAATTGGAAAGGTTGACTTCCACGTGTCAGTTCCATAATGGAACAGTTGTCATGTCAATTTACCACGTAACGACGTCATTAACGGAATAGACCGAAAGGACTAGTTTGCATAACATTTGAAAGATAAATGACCAAAATGAATCTTTTAAAAGATAAAGGACCAAAATGAATTTTAACCAAAAGATAAAAGACCAAAAAATATTTTAGCCTTTTGTTTATTTAAAAAATGGAAAACCAATTATTTCATTTGGTGCATGTAGAAGGTGAGAATGTAGGGTGATCTTTGATTAAGATGTTTACAAATTGTGAAAATGTGATGATGTGGTGAGTCATGAAGATATATGTAATATGTGATTCAGATAAGTATGTGTGGGTTGTGTTGTGAGGTTAAAGGAAATATTTCTATTGCAATTCTTTTTATTAAGTATGACGTGGCGGCTTGAGTTGGTTATCTCTACGATGAATGCCTTTGTGTTGAGATATGAGTCGCTACAAAAAAAAGGTTGTTTAGCGACCGAAAATAGTGATCGAATTTTTTGGTTGTTTTTGGCGACCGAAATGGCGACCGATTATAGGATCTACATGGAAGACTGATTAGAGTTAATATTGCGACCGAAATAGAGCGTAGCAGGGTTATCGGTCGCTATTTCAGTCGCTAAATAAAGGAACTTAAAAGTCATAAATTTTATGCCTTTTTAGCGACCGAAATGGCGACCGAATTAAATGCAACGGTTAAATTTTATTTACATTTGCGACCGATATTAATTCGGTCGCTAAACGGCGCGTAAAAAAATTAAAAGAGCGTGTCTTAGCGACTGACTTACAAATCCGTCGCTAAATTTATGAATTTAAATTTTGAAATGGCAACCTTGTGACCGAATTAGCGACCGAAATATTCGGTCGCTAAAAATTAAAATCCCTAAAAACGCAAAAACCCCTTTCTTCTTCCATTTCGCGATCTCTCTTCCTCTCTCTCACTCGATCTCTCTTTCTCTCCTCCGGCCACCACGGTTCGTGACTTCCACCCCTCCTCCGGCCACCACCATCACGGTAAGCTCTCCTCTCTCTCTCTCTCTCTCTCTCTCTCTCTCCATCTCTCTCTCTCTCTATCTATCTGTTTCTAATTTTTTCTCTCTCAGTTCCCTCCTTCTCCGCACAGCTGCCATCGTTGCCGGCACCACTAGAGTAGCGCCGCCGTCCTCCTCCTTCTCTGGTATGTTTTCGTCTCTCCTCGTCTCTATCTCTCTCTCTATTCCTCTGGTTTGTGCATTCTCTGGTATGTTTTTGATCTCATTCTGCTACATTTAGCGGTTCTGTTCTTCAGCCAAATTATAATGGTGGTTAAATCCTGACCACAAGTTCTCTGTTGTCTATGTTGTCTATTGTTTGTTCTTTGTTCTAAAATTCTATTTGATGTTAAGTTGTTTGTGTGAATTAAGTTGATTATGAAAAATGCACATGAGTTGGTTGAGAATTTTCTCTGGGGGTAATGCCAAGTTTTTCTCTGGGGAATAGTTAGATAACTGAACTTTTCTTCCTAAGTGGATTAAGAAGCCTTTCAGGCTTTCACACTACATTTCTTAATTTTTATTTTTTATTTTTTATAGGACATTTCTTAAGTTTTATCTCATTCATATAGTTTATCTTGATGTGATTTTTATGTTCATAAACTATTTTCAGAGTTTAAATTGAGACTAGTTATCAGATTGCTAATATATGCATATTTTTTTTTGGGTGAATGCTAATATATGCATTTGACCCTTGCTTTTCTGCCTATATTTTCAGTTTGCTAATATCAGTTTTTGCTTTAATTTTTGTTTGAATTTAAGAAAGTGATTGCTATTATATTAGTCATATTACTCAAATGCATAAAAGAAAAATGGCGAGTATGGCGAGTATGCGACATGGATCTTTCCATCTTTTCTTATTATCACTACTATATATCTTGTTGTTTGTTAGTGGAGAGCTGAGCTCGATAGGAAGGTATCCTGCCTGAAAGGCAAGATGCTGATTGTGTGTTGATAATTTAATATTTATGCATGCATTTGCAATTATGTGTTGTTTGTTAGTGGAGAGCAGAGCTCAATAGGATGTGATCCTGTCAAAAAGGCGGGATGCTTGTTGTGTGTTGCTAATTTAGAAGTTATGCATGTGTTTGACAATTATGTGTTGTCTTGTTAGTGGAGAGCGGAGCTCAATAGGATGTTTGCTACTATATTTTATTTAAGTTTGTATTGAAATATGCTTCAATATATATTTGTTGAAGTATGCTGCAATCCAAGCTTAGGAGTTGTTGATACATGCTCTAATTAGTTGATTTTCTATTTGTATGTGTATTGTAATTTGGTTTTGATTTTGTGATTGTGTTGATATGCCAATATGTGAGAATAGATATGTTAAAGGATCTTGCTTGACAGGTGTTTGTTATATTGCTTACAAGGAGATGTTATAGCTGTTGTCCTGAAAACCCGTATGGACATAGGTTCAGTGTTTTCCTTATAACTGTTTTTGTAGAACTATTTTGTTTATGATTCTTATTTTGTTAGAAACTAGACTCGATTTGCTACAGTTTAGGCACTGAATTTGATGGTTTTAACTGAGTATTGATGAAGAAAATTCTGTTAAAAGTTAGAGGACAATTGCTGTCCTGTTTTTCGAATGCGGTAGCTTGTTGGTTAAAAATGTACTTTTTGAAATGTTTTTTCCCAAAACTAAATTTAAATTTATAAACTAGACTTGTTTAGCTTTCCATAGAGGGGTCGTTTGTCTAAATCCGACTTCATTTTGGGACCTTAGGGTGTAACTTACATGTTGTTTGTAATACTGTGATTTCAATTGAGAATTACTTGTTAATAGTAGTACTGTATTCTAATTGAGAGATTATAGAATGTTCATGTCAATGGTTTATGTGTTTTGTTTTATGTCATTAGTTGTTAAGCGATAGATTGATTTATGAGTTAAGTTATTCAATCTTATGATGAAATGATTGTGAAACACCATTTGGCATCCAAAGGTAGTAACCATGCTAATCCTCTCTATGACCATCCTTCAAAACGACGTAAAAGCATCTGCTTTCCTGAAAACTACTATGTTTGCTAATCTGTAAAGTTGCATGTGAAGTTGCATTTCTTTGTTCTATTTTAACATGCTAGTATGCTACATGGATCTTTCCATCTTTTATTATTATCACTTGATGAAGTTTAGACATATGACTTGTTTTCCTTATTGTTTTATCAGAAAATGGATCCGACTAAATGTTTTGAGACAGCCATCCATATAGACCAGGTACAGTATCTCATCAACTTAAGAATAACAATCGGATTCACGTAATGATAGTTAAGACATAAACTAATCATTAATAAATTGTTCTTCTGTATTTGCAGGATTTGATTTCAATCCCGCGATCATTCTACCGTCGTTGGGGACAAGAAATACCGCGTGTTGTGACTATTGAAAACAAAAGCGGAAATCTGTTCAATGGGAATATAGTAATCCATGAGGACCGCCCATATTTTGCAACAGATACAAATGGTATTAGGGAGTTGTATTTGTTGTCCACTGGTGCATTGGCAAAGTTTAAGTATCTTGGGGTTCTCGCTTCTACATGTTCATCCCTTTGGAAGATTGATGAGTTTTGATATTTTGATCAGTACTTATTGATTGTGGTGTGTTTTTTTATAAACAATTATTAAACTTGTGTTAATTAATGTATATGTTTTCTCGATCATATTGACTGTGGTGTTTTGGATCGTTAGTACATCATATTTACATTTTCTATTTATTCAAAAAAAATATCGGTGTATTTTGTTTATATCAGAAATTAAAAATCAATGGGGTAATAGTTGAAAAACAATATTTGGTCGGCAGGATTAAGTTACAGGAAAATTTAAAAAAAAAACAAAATTTACGACCGAAATAGCGACCGAATATCGATCACCAAATTAGGTGAGCTGAGCATGCGACCAACTATACGGCGACCGAAATATATAATTTTGTGATCGAAATATCGGTCGCCAATTTGCGAGCGAAATACAAGTTCGGTCGCTAAACATTTAGCCACCAGAGTTTCTGCTACCCCCTTAATTCGGTCACTAATTCGGTCGCCAAACTATATAGCAACCGAATTATCATGTTTAGCGACCGAAATCTTCGGTCGCTAAATAGGTTTTTTTTTGTAGTGAGTGGTGATAAATTATGGATATATTGGTATATGATATGATGTGAATACATCTAAGAATATGTTCGTTCAAATGACCGTTGTTGAGTCTGTCTATGTTACTTAAAGCTTAATACAGTATAAGTAAAACTTGGATTAAGGTTCCTCATGTATATTTCGTTCCGCTCATATGTACCTCTTCTTGTAGGCCGATTGTTGGTTTTGAAGGGAAAAAACTTGAGAATTCGGGACAAATTCTTTTTAAGGGGGTGGATTGTGAAACTCGCCCTTTTTTGTGTAGGGCAGAAGGAATTTGACTTTCTTTACTCTAGGTAAACTAAAATTTTAATGGTACCAAAGGAATAAATGTTATTTGAATCCAAGGAATAAATGTCAAATATGGGGAGGAAGAAGCATATACACATTAAACTAGGAAGAGCAAATAAGCAATAGTTGTGAAAGGAAACCGATAAACAGAATTAACAAAATAGTTGAGTTGGTAACTTAGATAAAGGTTTACATACCCAAAAAGTTCAAGATCATTTAAAACATTAGTCTCGACTTTCATAAAAAGACTCTAAAGATTTTTAGTCTTCACAATTATTGTTTTATGATCTGCTACATTCACTTTTAGTTCAATGTCGCTCCCCCATCTGATGTTGCAAGAAAACCTTCTTTTTGAATCATCTAGATAGTGCAATTGATTGGCCTAGAGAACACGTCTTCTTTAACAATCAGGCAAATTCTATAATTATAAAAAGTATATTGTTAGTATAATTAGCAAAGATGTTGTATTAAAACACAATTTCTATCTTAAAAATTTATTTAATTTATTTCTCTCATTTTTCCTTGTGCAAGTTAATTATTTTTAGAAAATGTTTTTATCTATCATATTATTATTTTTCATCTGTCTTGAAAATATATTTGATATAATCTATTCCCCTGTCTAAGTTGATTTTATTTAGAAAATATATTTATCTATCATATTATTTGATAATCATTTTTATTTGGTTCCACAAATATATTTATCTATCATTTTTATTTGATTTATTTCGCCTCTTTTTCCATGCAAATTAACCATTTTTAGCAAATGTGTTTATCTATCATATTATTATTTTTATTCTGTGTTGAAAATCTATTTGATTTACCTCCCCTCTTTTCCCCGTGAAAGTTAACCATTTTAAAAAAATTGCTTTATATATCACTATTTATTCTATTTTGAATTTTTTTATTTGTTTCTTCTTTTTTCTTCGTACAAGTTAATCATTTTTAGAAAATATAATTATCTTGTATATTGTTTTTGTCTTCTCCCCTTAAAATATATTAGATTTTAATTTTCCTTTTCGTATAAAAATTAACCAATTTTAGAAAATATATTATCAATCATATCATTTTTTTTTTGTTTTCGCTTCAAAATTTATTTGATTTGTTTATTCTCTTTTCACATACGAATAAATCACTTCTAAAAAATATATTTATTTTGACTTGTTCATTCTTCTCTTTTGATATATATATATATATATATATATATATATATATATATATATATATATATATATATATATGATTTATTTATCATCTTTTCATTGTTTAAGTTAACCATTTTTTAAAATATATTTATCTTATTATTATTATTATTTTATCATAAAAAACTATTTGATTTGTTTCTCTTCTTTTTCTTTGCAAGTTGATTTTCTTTTATAAAATATAATGCCCTGCCATATTATTTTGTATTATCTTTTGAAAATCTATTTGATTTGTTTTTCCTCATTTTCTATTATAAGCTAACAATTTATAGAAAACATATTTATCTAAAATATAAAAATCTAGAAAATATGTGGTTATAATTTTTTATTGCATAAATAATTTTTCAATCTTCAATATCAAACGCTAAACCGAAAGTAAACACAAATCATGCAAATTATTATTTAATTCTCTCTTATCCAAAATTACAAACTTGATCTCTAATACTTCCAAACTTCAAACTAAAAAAGACACATGTAAATTGATAAGCATATTGAGTACTTCCATTGAGTATCAAAACATCAACTTTTAATGAGAATCTGCAAGCACACTCATAAACAATGAGATGATATAAAGATGAACTACAGACATCAATATTTAATTCAAGGATAATAATATTATCTAGAAAATAATTTAGACATCCATAAATACAATAGTAGTGTGATATAATCATTTTCATTTGGTCATTACAAATATATTTGTCTATCATTTTTATTTGATTTATTTCACATCTCTTCCCACGCAAATTAACCATTTTTAGTAAATATTTATCTATCATATTATTATTTTTATTCTCTATTGAAAATTTATTTGATTTACTTCACATCTTTTTCCCATGAAAGTTAACCATTTTAAAAAATATATATATTTATTTATGATATTACTAATATTTATTCTATTTTGATTTTTTTATCTGTTTCTTCTTTTTTCTTCGTGCAAGTTAATAGTTTTTAGAAAATATAATTATCTTTCATATTGTTTTTGTCTTCTCTACTTAAAATATATTAGATTTTATTTTTCCTTTTCCTATAAAAATTAACCAATTTTAGAAAATATATTATCAATCATATCATTTTTTTTTGTTTTCACTTAAAAATCTATTTGATTTGTTTCTCCTCTTCTGGCATGCAAGTAAATCACTTCTAGAATATACATTTATTTTGATATATTTATTCTTCTCTTTTGAGAATCTATTTGATTTGTTTATCATCTTTTTGTTGTTTAAGTTAACCATTTTTTGCAATATATTTATCATATTATCATCAAGAAAGAAGGTTGCAGGCTTGGTATTTTGGGTGAAAACGAAAGATGACAGAACAAAGGAATAGAAAGGATTTCAAGTGGTTGAATGGAGAGAGAAGTCAGAAAGTATTTTGGGAATAGGTACGTATGATTATGGAAGAAAGTAGAAACGAATGAGGTATTGGAATTGAAAAGAAAGAAAAAAAAAAAGAAAATAGATATTATTTGATTGGATGTCATGGTAGGTTGTAATTAAATTAGATTTATGGTTTTTTGGGAGTTGGAATAAATCAATTAAAACATTTTAAAAGAAATAAATTCAGGAAATCAATGCATTGAAAATAGTCACAATTTAGGAAAGTCTAATGGAGACTTCCTTGAGAAGCTTTCATTCTCATCTTAAAACCTGTCCAAACTTTCCTCCTAATGGGGATTGCTTCATAATATGTATAGATATAGATACTATATAATATATTATAGTCAAATGTTATTTGCATCCCTTAATTAAATAATATAAGTTTGAATACAACTTTCATAATAATCCATACAATTGTGATAGTTTATTCTATTGTCTTTTTCAATACACCACCATTAATTAAGTTGAATCAAGAAATGAAACAAACCCTAATTGAGTTTGTTCAATATTCCAAATGGTCATAATGGTATGATTTGTTATATTGTTTTATTTTTTATTTTGCTGATTAATTCCCACTATCAGCCTTTTTGTTAAATAATTTCTTTTCTTAGTCACTTAAAGAAAAACAAACCACAATAAAATTCTGAAATTTCATAAAAAGATATAGTATCCAAAGCAAATAAGACCATCCACCTTTTATAGATGTCAAATGTGTTTCGAAAATAATCTTTTGTTTAATTGTTACTTATGGTAAGGTCGGAACACATTCAATATAATGAAACCACCTTATAATTGATATTCATGCTTATGTTAATAAATATTGTCAATGTAACGTTGAAACAAATTCAAAATCCCGATGCTAGTAAGCTGTATTGAAACGTTGAGTAGAAGAGTAATAAATCTAACAATGACATCAAAATACAATTAAAGACAATAAAAATCAAATCAAATCATTAAATAGTAATTAAAAGTT
The DNA here is from genome assembly GCA_030762895.1 of Sophora flavescens. Lineage (NCBI taxonomy): Eukaryota > Viridiplantae > Streptophyta > Magnoliopsida > Fabales > Fabaceae > Sophora > Sophora flavescens. The sequence goes on along the minus strand of CM061066.1, from coordinate 148,539,300 downwards.
AACATAAAAAATAAGCAACATGAATGATATCTGATTGTAACAAAGGGAATTTAAAACCTTTTAAATTTCAAAACAAATTATTTTAAAACCAAACAAAATATCCAACAAAAATTGCATTGTAATTTAGCATGATCAAACAATTCAGATATTCTTCTCTAGCTTCACTATTTTCATCAGCTTATTGCTTGTACTGTAAAGAATTTTCAGCAACAATATCTGAAAGTCTGAGCTTCAATGTCATGGTTCTCTATTCCTTCTTTGAACATCTCATTTTTCAAATCAAGAAATTGCAGCAACTTTAAAGGAGTAAGCTCAATGGTTTCTGTCTACAGGTCCGAAATTTCATGTCCATTTATTCATTTTTCCTTATGGACTCCAATATCAGCAAATTGATTTATAAGATCAACACAATTAAATGAACCTACTGAAAAAAGTTGCAGGTTGACATTATTTATTTATTGTTTGTTCTGATTTTGTTAGTTATAAACTTATAATGAACAAAATAAATTATTAAAAAAGTGAACTAACATAATAAAGCTTTATAACCGACATCTTCGTCAATGGTAATTTTGAATCATTGAAGATTAGGACAAACAACAGTCTAATGATCTCGACCTTCAAGTACAACGTGAATCAAAAGGGTTAAAATTTGAGGAGAACTAACATATCAGCTTAACAGACATCTCCCTCACTTGTTGAACATGAACAAATAGGGTTAAAGCTTGAGGAGAACTAAACATACCAACTTAACAGTCACCTCCTCTTCAATTTGTACATTAACACCTAACATAAGAAAGAACAGAGGAAACATGTTTACAACAATTAAAATATAAGTATTTAAATATATGAATATAATTAAATAAATAATAAAATATAATAATGCATCAAAAATAGAATTACAAAGAAAATGAAACATGAGCACATCTAAAGGGAGCACACATCGAGAGACTATCTCCAATTTTCCATCCCAATTTAAATTTCCCACGGATCACATGATCCATAATAAAAATGACCTTCAATACACCTACTGCAAGCAACTTCAACAACCTTTTCTTCTCAGATTATTTGTGTCCAACTAAAAACGTCATTGTGTACTGTCTGTACAATTCCAACCAGATTCCCCATTGCTTCACCTTATTAAATAAAATGAACTTGGAATCTGTAATCTCGCTAGATAAATGAGGCATCACTAAAAAATTTAACCAACAGTTTACATATTATTATTAAACATGTATAAAAAATTATATTACAAAATAGTTTTGGAATACTGGGATTGGAGGTTTACCCCAGCTATAGATTAATAAAGTAGCCGTCCGAACACCACCATCGCTCCACGTAGCAGGCTACCTTAGAAAGTTCACGACATCAACAAAATTACTATTAAAAAAATCTTTATATTGTTTATTTTGGCACAGGAATTTTGAAAGCAACCCAGGTGCAAACATATTTGCACCAAAGACATTCTTCACCCGAAATACATGATTAAAAAAAAGTAATAATAATTAAAACAAATAGAGGATAAATTACTTTCAAAAGAATTCACCTTAAACCTGAAAATTGTCAGGCCTTAACATTTCCTTCCATCCGTGTTCGACCAAGCTCATTCGATATCTACCAAGATAATATAATTTTAATATCTATATTATACACAAACTAATAGGCTATTATATTCTGGAATTGTAGAATAAAAAATGGAAGGAAATGAATAGAGAAAAAAGATAAGGATTCCCCAAAAGGTTCCTCCTCCCTATAAGAAGCATTGCAGTAAAAGTGCATTTTATTTATTTCATTAAAGATAAAATGGAAAGAAAAAAAATGGAAAAGTCCTCAATGAATTAAAAGTTGAAGCAATGAAAATATACCTTGATCCATGATGAAAAATCATTTTACTACCTGTGCATCACCAACTTCATTCCTGACACTGGATCGATAATTTTCATGGGGACATCTAACTATTAATAAAAAATTAAAGAAAAAATAGATTATCACATGCACATACATAATTCACCATATAAGTATCTATATCTTTTAAAAAATAACCCTTTAACTTTTTTATATCAATAACAGGGAAACCCAAAGGGATAACAACAATGATTTCCATAAGCACACCCTTACCCTCGTTGGATCATCATCATTTTCGTTCCCATGTTGCTGGGTTGAGGCCGAGGTGAATCTACTCTGGTTTTGAGAGAAGAAATGTGAATCATAATGGAAAAACCAAATTTGTCAACATTAATGTTTTTTGGTGAGAGAGATTTGAGAGAGAGAGAGATCAAATGAGTTTCGCAAGATAGCAGCAAAAGCTTCTGGTGAGAGAGAAAAAAAAAGAAGGCAAAAGCTCATGAGAAGCTGATGAAAAAAAAGGAATTTCTTGATTGGATGTCATGGAAGTTGGAATTAATGTTATGGATTTTCTCGATGCATAGTGATACCAAGTAATTAAGGTAAGTGTATCATATTTATTGGCTTGCATTGGAAACATCTTTAATAAATTCAAATTTAAAATTTGAAATGGATAAAAATAAAAATATAAAATAAATATAATAATGATTTATGATAGATGTTGTATAAGTTTATGTTGAAACTCATAATTTATTAATAGTTTTGGTGAATTTGCTGTGGCTGTTTTGTAGGGGGAACCTAGAAAATTGTACATGTATGAGAATGTGGCATGGGACATTGAATATGGTAAGAGAAATGATAATTTTTATTTTTGAAAATCGCAGTTGTGGCTGTCTTCTATATATAAATTTCAAATTTTATTATTTTTTAAATAATTTCGTAAGCAAAAAATTCATTTTTTATTTCCCGATTAGGAAAGGCTAATAGAGGCTTCTATGAGAACCTTTTAACCTCATTGTGACATCTGTCCATACTTTCCTTCTAAATGAAAATTAGTTTATATATTGCATAGATAAGTATCCTCCTCAGTATGTCACATGTCATCTTTTAAATGCATTTACATATCTATTTACTTCTACTTATGTTTTTTATTTAATTATTTTCCTTCTTAAGACAAATATTTTCAATTACTATACTTTTTAAAGGAGAATGATAATTATTGTCCTAAGAATACTAATTAAGGAATAAAAAAATCATGCTTGTGTATTGAAAATGATGCATTTAATATATTGATAAGTGTTCTAATTAGTTTTCCAATATAGAGTTATTACTTCTTTTTGATTCATTAACCATAATTTCATTAATTAATTGTTATAATCACCAAATCTGCTAACGAGTACCCTTAGGACACTCGTTAAGGAATCAAGAAAAGAAAGTTTGTATCAGGAAATGGTGTATTTAATATTTGGACAAGCGAAATACTTAGTTTTCCAATAAAAAAACTTGCTTTTTATGATTAGGACACTTGTTAGCAAGGCCTTCTTAATTTATCTTTTTAGGACAAATATTTTCAATTGTTAAGACTAATTTTAGGACTCTGTTAATTGTTCACTAATAATCAACAACTAGTGTAGTGGCCCGTGCGAAACGCACGGGCACTTCTTATAATATATTTTAATAATTTTAAATTATGTCGATATAAAAACAATTATTAAAATGCATTTAAAATTATGAACTAAAACTATCAATTATTGTCTATTGATATTATTTATTAATAGAACTTACTTTTTTTTAACATGGTTTTCATCTTTACTGAGATATATTTTTACTTTGAATTGACTTTAATTAATGATTTTATTTATCGGTAAAAAGTTAAAAATTTTATTTTTTAGATGATAGATAAATTTGAAATATACTTATATTACATGTTATTGATTGAACTAAAGAGTGTAATTGTTGATACATTAATTATAATTATATTACACTACAAAAAAAGAACTGTTTAGAGACCGACATATTCGGTCGCTAAACTTTCTAATTCGGTCGCTATTTAAGTTAGCGACCGAATTAGCGACCGATTCATGGTGGTGGCTGATAACCTGGTCGCTAAGCTTTTAGATACCGAAATAATTATTCGGTCGCTAAATGGCGACCGTAATTCCGGTCGCTAAATAATAAAAAACGGTCGCTACACGGTTGGTCGCATTGTTTGGGTAACCATTTGTAGATCGGTCGCTAGTTCGGTCGCCAATTTTGGTTACTGTTAACCTATATTAGCGACGGATTTTCGGTCGCTAGACCACAATCTGTTAATGGTAACTAAAGTTTAGCGACCGAATTATTGGTTTCTAATTCGGTTGCTAAACTGGTTTTTATTAAAAAATTTTAAATTTAATTTTTAAAATAATAAATTTTTTCTGTTTTTATTTAAAGTTTAGCAAAAATACTAATAAAACACACCAAATTACTAATGAAATATACAATCATAAGAAATAATGAATATATATAAAAAAAATAATCCAAAGTGTCGTACAATAATCGTTTAAAGTAAAAAATATGAAGAAAAAAGCGTCCGTACCACCGACGCTCGCTATCTCGATCGCCCTCTGCAGTGGCACATCGATGGTATCGGCGGCGGAACTGGAGGAGCGACAGCAGGCGGCACAACCGTCAGAGCATCACCCCGAGCAACTGGAGTCTGGATCCTCATCAGCTCCAACACCAGCCGCAGTGTCTAGCCTTGCTCGATGCTCGTCTGCATCAGTTGCTGGTGTGCCTGAGTCAACTGTGCAATCTGGTTTGCCATCTGCAGCTCTCTCTCGCTCTTCTCCCGAAGCTCCGCGTTCAGCTGCGTGATGGTGTCCTACATTTGGTTGAACTGCTCCCGAGGGACGGTATCGACGTAGGAAGGAGTAGGCGTGCCGGATGATGAGGCAATAAACTCGCCTCCCAGGTGTCCGAGGCCATACACATGATATGGCATCGTCCTTCTTCTCGTTGAAGCCCACCTACAAAGTATAGTTGAAGAGATTTAGTTAAAATTATAATCAACATTAACAAATCATTTATAATAAATTACAAGTAAACACTAAATTGTTTTTTTGCTTACAGCATAGTTACGGGACTTGTCGTTGACCCATGTCCCCGACTTCAACTTCTTCGTCCTCTCCACCAACTCCATAGCAGTGGGGGACCCGCTGTTTGTGCTTTCTGCACAGAAAAATATAATCTTAAATTCATAAGAATAATTAAAAATGAAAACTAATTAAGTAGTATAATAAGTCAAAAGTTTGATGTATTACCAGCTCGTCGTAGTGGGCGGCGACTGATTTAGACCCGTCGGTCCAAGCACATGCACCACCATCAGAAGCTTGATTACGCCGAGCTGTGGCCTGGATCTCCTGGAAATTCTCAGTAGCCCAGTACTGGTCCAGCTGCCTCCTGATCTCAGGATCCACCCACTTCCCCTTATTCTTACCATTCCTCAGCTTGTTCGTCAGATTCTTCATGACCAGTGAGCCTTTATGCTCAAATATGTCCCTGACGAGACCCTTTCAAGCTACGTCCCACCTATACTCTTTCTGCAACTGACAGTTGTTAGGAAATTCGTGTGTGTATATATATATAATGTAAATTTAATTTAAATAACTTAATAAATTGTTACCTTAAACTCTTGAAACAACTGATCCCTATGGTACCCTGGGATGGCCTTCCATGTAGGCCATGGACCATCAAACTTGCATCGCAGGATCTTCGATATCGAATCAGAAGGGCCCTTCATGCGTAAAGCTGCAGTAAAATTAGAGCATTAATAAATATTATAAATAAATAAAAAAACAAGTAAATAGAAATTAACGATACTTTATATATATTAAAAAATTAAATTAGCTTACTCGTTATCCTTCCTGGGGATAAGAAGAATCCTCCTGTCGGATGGACCACGACTCTCCTGTCCCGATGATGATGATGGTCCTGTCATCGGTGTGGATGATGAGGGTGCAGCCCGCGTCCTGACCACATGAGGCTGGGTAGGGGGTGCAACTCCATCACCCTGAGGTGTCCTGTCCACAGAGGTGCTGGTAGGGTGGTCTCGATCTGAAGGCTGTGGGTCAGCCGGCGAAGGGACTCTCGCAGCACGACCTCTGCCACGACCTCCACGATGACCCCTACCTCTAGAGGAATCTTCCTTCTGTGTAAAAAATGAAAAGATGATTACATAACAGTGTAAATAATACAAAAATAAATTACCTAAGTAGAATGACATTTACACAATGAATTATGACATAAATAAATTACCTATGTAGAATCTCCGTCACTAAATTCACCCTCACTCTCATCAGTCTCACTTGATCGGAATATGCCTTCGCTAGATGCGTCCAACTCGGATTGATCCATTAACTCTCTTTCAACTTCTTCCCCATTTCCGGAAATGTCCGCCAGAGAATTAACAATAATGTCTGGCGTAATTTGCAACGGTACGTTGGGTCTTGAAAACTCATCATCTTGGTACGGAGCATCTTTTTCAGGCTGGTTGATTACATTATCAGTAATTATACTGCGAGCCTTTATCTTAATAACACCCAACCAGCCTTGATGTCCTCCGGGATATGGCGAGTAATAAACCTGATCTGCCTGTTGTGAAAAAATGAATGGGTCGTACGCCTTATTATACCTTCGAGACATCCTAACTTGAACAATACCATATTTTTTTATCGATTTTTGTCCCTACGTCAAGAGTAGGATCAAACCAATCACACTTGAAGATAACTAACTTCATCATGGGGAAACCGGTATAATCGAGTTCAAGGATGTCAGTTAGAACCCCATAGAAATCATCCTCTACATTGCCATCAGTGGCTCGCACACAAACACCATAGTTACACGACTGCATTCCTTCATTCCATGTTTTTGTGTTAAATTTATATCCATTTACAATGTAAGTATTCCATGATGTTACCCATCTGTTAGGCCCCCATGCCAAATTTGTCAACAATGGATTTTGAACACTGTTTTCTGGATCTAGTACCTAAAAAATCAAATATTATATTATTCTTATACATGCTATATATTTAAGGAGATAAAATGTATTGCAACAAATGAAGATGCTTAACCTACATATTTACTGAACCACGTAGCAAAGTGAGAAGTAATTTCTCGATCAACCTGATCATTTGAAATGTCAGGTTGGAGATCCCTTAGAAAATTGCCGTACATCCTACATATGGGAGATTAACAGTAGGACGATTTATAATCATAAATGTCAATTGAACTTATAAAAGACATTGTAGAAACTTACTCTAAATATGGCGCCACCTCTTCACAATTTTGAAGGATATACAGATGAGCAACATTAATGTCACGCTGCTCCAAGAAATATCCTTTTGATTTGCCACTAAATCTGCCCGGATAGTTGAATATTGATATAGGAGGACTAGTTGAACTTCCTTCGCCCGAATCAACATTTCTAGGTATCCTTGTCCTTCTCGTGTTAACTTCGTCTGGATAGTAATAAGAGGCAAAAGTGAAAGTCTCCTCTACTAAGTATGCTTCACAAATGGAACCCTTCACTCGTGCCTTGTTCTTGACTTTTGTGTTTAAGGGAGTGCAGGAACCTATTAAAGAGGGATACATACAAATAATTACTAGTTTTAGGGAAAGTTAAACTACGATTTCGTGTTCGTGAATTTCATATGTATTAAGTAAAATAGTTGATGTTGTTTACCTCTCAAATGGATACATCCAGCGGTATTGGACTGGGCCACCAACTCTTGCTTCGTAAGGTAGATGAACTGGCAGGTGTTCCATGGAATCAAAGAAACTCGGCGGGAAGATTTGCTCCAGCTTACATAACAAAACGGTTATCTTGACTTCCATATCCTTTAATTGATTCACATTTAGTGTTGTCGATTTAAGCTCCCTGAAAAAGTGGCTAAGCTCAACAAGTGGGTTCCAAATTTGCTTCGGTAATGCGTCGAACGCAATTGGAAGCAACCGTTGCATGAACACGTGGCAATCATGACTCTTCATTCCATGTAACTTTGCTTCCTTAATATCAACACATCTACCCAGATTGGAAGCATACCCATCTGGTAACTTTAGTTCTTTAACCCACTTACAGATGGCCACTTTCTGTGTTTTGCTTAGTGTATAACTTGCCTTCGGTTTGATAAGTCTGCCACGACCACCGTCCTGCAACTCAAGCTCCTTCCGATTACAAATTTCAGTCAGATCCAATCGGGCTTTATTTGTATCCTTTGTCCTCCCCTTGATGTCCATCATAGTGTCAAACACATTCAAAAACACATTCCTCTCAGTATGCATGACATCAATGTTGTGATGGAGTAGTTGCGTCCTCCAATAAGGCAACCTCCAAAATATACTTTGTTTTGTCCAATTATGGTTGACGCCATAATCAGGAATATGTTCTCCTTGGGATTCATGGACGAGCGGTAAGTACTGTACTCTGCGCCATACATTAGGACCAGTCAAACGTGGTGGAGGCGGTGTTGTCTCCGCACAACGCTTCTTGAATGCATTCTTGTTCCGCCTATAAGGATGATCTTCTGGAAGGAATCGACGATGACAATCAAAATATGAGATCTTTCGACTGTTTTTAAGCATGAATGCCTTCGATCGCTCCATACATATTGGGCATCCAAGCTTCCCCGCGGTCATCCAACCCGACATCATCCCATAGGCGGGAAAGTCGTTGATCGTCCACATCAAAGCTGCTTTCATGATTAAATTTTGCCTCAAAGATACGTCATATGTCAACACACCATCATTCCACAGCATCGTCAACTCATCTATCAGCGGCTACAAGTACACATCAATCTTACCTTTTGGATTAGACGGACCCGAAATTATGACTGTTAGGAACATAAACTCCCGCTTCATGCACATCCCCGGGGGAAGATTGTACAGAGTCAGGATAACCGGCCAACAAGAGTATGCTTTTCCAGACTGCCCAAAAGGATTAAATCCATCAGTAGATAACCCCAATCGGACATTCCGAGGGTCCTACGAAAATGCCATATGAACCCTATCAAAATGCTTCCAAGCTTCTTGATCAGCCTCTGGCTAGTCTAGTTTTATAACTAGAAAAACCTTGGCTTTGTGCTAATTTTATATCATTTTCGCCCAAATTAGACTTGATTGTCTTTAAGCAGTATTTTGAGTCTCTAAAGTATTTTTAGGTTAATTTAGTTGATTTAGAGTTAAATAAAGCACTTATGCTATTTTCTGTTTTCAGGTTAATAAAAAGAAATAAATCTGGAGCTTTCGCACCGCGAGAATGCATTCGCCTCGTGAACCTGAAGGTGACTGTGCCAGAAAATTTGCAACCTTTCTGTGTCGCCCCGCGAATATATGACTCGCCTCGCGAGGATGAAGACCAGAAGCCATGACCTTTCCATTCCTCGCCACGCGAGCCGTGCTTCGCCTCGCGAGAAGACCAAACGCTGCAAGATTCGCCTCGCGAGACAGTGTTCGCCTCGCGAGACAGCGGAATCCAGAACGTGTATGTAAGCCTGTTTGAAGGCAGAACAGAGGAGTTAGCTTTTAGTTAGTAGCTTTAGTAGTAGTAGTAGTTTCAGTAGTTCAATTTCTTTTCTTCTCTTTTGTGTTTATTTCTGTAATGGAGAGCTTGTCTCCTTGATTAATCTACTGTGATTGGTTTCAATTACACTTGAGGTTCTGTATTTCCTGTTTTATTTGCTTTTCTCTTTTCAATGCGATGCTATATGTTTGTTTGTTATTTCAGGAGTGTATAGTATTGTGTTGATTCATTTCGGTGATGTTATGTTCCTATACTTAATCGCGTTTGTTATTTCGCGTGTGTTCATTCATGTTCGTTAGTTCATGAGGGCTTAACCCCGCTTGTTATTTCTGAATAGGAACATATATCCGTAGTAGCGATTTCGTTGTTAATTGTTGCTACAACCGGGAGGGGATTAGAAACTGCTTAGGGCTTGGAATTTGCATGAACCAATGATAGTGGGAAATCGAGAACAGTAGGTTAATCGCTTTAGTTTGTTGTTAATCTTTTTCAACTGCTTTGTTTTCATTGCTCTGTTTTCTGCTTGTTTTCTTTATTTTATTTCAATCCAACCAACCCCCCCAAAATCTAATTGTTCTGTTAACAACAACACCCAAGAGTCCTTGAGAGACGATACTCGAGTTGTCGCCCTAAACTACATTTTTATAAACCGCTCGTTCTTTTTGGCGCGTCTTGTCGACAAATGACCAAAAATTGGCGCCGTTGCCGGGGACTCTTGTTGTGTTATTAGCAGAAAATAAATAAATAAAAAAAAAAATATATATATATATATATATATATTTTTTTTTTGCTGAATTTGTCTGGTTATGGATCTTACTGATAAGCTCACTTATTTGAAGTAATTGTTTCAGCAGACACAGTTTTGTGGCATGTGCGGCTCTCCTGAGCACCTGTATGAGGCATGCCCCATTCTGACAGATGCTACTTATTGGCCTCGAGGTTATACATTCCATCCTAACAATCAAGGCAAAAAGCTTGAGGATAATGAAGAACCTGTGGAATCAAATGCATGTGTTGAAAGTGATGGGATGGATGAACCGTGCGCTGAAATTCCAGAAAATCAGACCCTTACTAATTTAGTTTCTTTTACTACATGTACTGACTGTACTGACACTAACCCGTGTGCTGTTTGTGCTGAGTTTCTTGACTCTATTTTGCAGGGTGATAGTGTGAGTGCCTGTTCAGCCGAAGTTCTTGACATCACGACTACTCCAAATACACTATCCATTGAGCAGCCACCCTCCTTAGAGCTCAAGCCACTTCCAGACATTCAGACCTTTTCTGATTTAGTTTATTGTGACATATCTACTAACTGTACTAACTCTAACCTTTCTGTGGTGTGTGCTGAAATTTCTGCAGGTTTAACAAGTGATGAATCTGGAAGTGCAGTGGATGAAGACCTTGCAGAAGTTGAAGCAGCACCGGAGACCCCAGCTACCTATCTGCCACCTCCCCCTGTGGAACCACCGGTGATGGACTTCAAGCCTTTGGATTTTTCACTGTGGCCATTTCAAGAGGTTGAACCCCACTTCTATTGGGAGGATTTTATGGACAAAGTTGAGAAAGAAGTCAACTGTGACCTGAAGGGGAGTGAGAAGTCCGCCGCACTTGGCGGAGTTACCAAGATTATCAGGCACCCGCTCTCATACTTATGCTGTAGGCCATGGGATCCGGGAGGATCGTACTACAATTTGAGCATCCCTTGGCCACTGTATCACAGACAGTGGGATCCTGGTGGAACCGCGCCTTCAATGAGTTTTCTCTAAACCTTTTCCTTTTTATTACGCTTGCTTTATTTCTGTTTTGTTTTTAATAAAGCTCCTGAATAATTTGAGAAGCTCAGGAGTTGTGTTGAGTCTTGTATTGGCAAGTTTGATGGATTTGATTAATTTTGTATAGATTGATTGCATGTTATGTGTTGACTGTTTTCCCCCTAGGATTTGAAATTTTTGAAAATTTGATCCCCATGTGATTGAAAACTGAACTTTGAGATTTTGTTGTGATGGCATGACTTATGATAAGTTTGGGGTGATAGGAAGCACACACTAGGGATAGAATCTCTGTCAAACAATTTGCAAAAAAATGTCCAGGTGAGGATTTGAGCCTCCAACATGTTTTAAATTGTGAGAATCACTTTCCAGTTGCACTTTCCCGAATTTGCTTGAATCTCTTTATGGTTTGCATGTTTACGTGTTTGCTTCAGATGATTTAGGAATTTTCTTTGTAAATAACTACTTAGCCTAAAATAACCATCCCTAATGCATGTTCCTTAGTTAGACCTTTGAGCCTAATTAGCCTGTTAATTCTTGTTAACCTTATGTTACAAGCTAAAATCTGAAAAAACCATGTTAACCCGATCTTAGGATTAGGAGAGCATGGAATCTTAGAAAGAGAATGGGTGCAAGAAACTAAGTTTGGGGTGGCTGCAAGGTGTATTGTGTTTGGGATTGGAAAAAAAAAATAGAAAAAAAAACAATAAAAATAAAAAGTGTTAAAAATAACAAGGCTGTAGTCACCCAAGGCAAAAAGTGAGAAATGAAAAAAAGGAACTTGAGTTTAAATTCAAAGTGTAAAAAGCTCATGCTCTCTTAGTTCCTAGGGTCTTCAGCCTAGTACCCTTGTATATCCTACCCTTAGCCAGGCCCCATTACAACCCATAAAAGACCTTTTGATGTTGCATGCATGTTTTCTGTGGGAACTATTTTGAGATGAAAATCAAATTTATGGGAAGTGTTCTTGAAAAGTGAAATTGAGTGCAATGTTGATAGCCTGACACAAACTGAGCGATTGAGTGAACACTAAATGCCCTTGTGAGGAAGGCAGTTGTTTGAATTTGGTGATCTCCCTCTTGTGTGTAACTTGGATCCCCTGCTAAGATTAATGATTGTTTGAATGATGAATTTCTCAATTGTTCAGAATAAATGATTGTGGGGATTGCTTTGTTTGAATGGGGGGCATTGAAGAAAACTGTTTTGATGTATTGCTTGAAATTTGTGCAAAATTGATTGAATCCTTAAGCTTGCCATGTCTTGAGTCTTTTTAAGTTTTTGAGTTTTAGTTTGTTTGGGGACAAGCAAAGTTTAAGTTTGGGGTATTTTGATCAGCCTCTGGCTAGTCTAGTTTTATAACTAGAAAAACCTTGGCTTTGTGCTAATTTTATATCATTTTCGCCCAAATTAGACTTGATTGTCTTTAAGCAGTATTTTGAGTCTCTAAAGTATTTTTAGGCTAATTTAGTTGATTTAGAGTTAAATAAAGCACTTATGCTATTTTCTGTTTTCAGGTTAATAAAAAGAAATAAATCTGGAACTTTCGCCCCGCGAGAATGCATTCGCCTCGCGAACCTGAAGGTGACTGTGCCAGAAAATTTGCAACCTTTCTGTGTCGCCCCGCGAATATATGACTCGCCTCGCGAGGATGAAGACCAGAAGCCATGACCTTTCCATTCCTCGCCACGCGAGCCGTGCTTCGCCTAGCGAGAAGACCAAACGCTGCAAGATTCGCCTCGCGAGACAGCGTTCGCCTCGCGAGACAGCGGAATCCAGAACGTGTATATAAGCCTGTTTGAAGGCAGAACAGAGGAGTTAGCTTTTAGTTAGTAGCTTTAGTAGTAGTAGTAGTTTCAGTAGTTCAATTTCTTTTCTTCTCTTTTGTGTTTATTTCTGTAATGGAGAGCTAGTCTCCTAGATTAATCTACTGTGATTGGTTTCAATTACACTTGAGGTTCTGTATTTCCTGTTTTATTTGCTTTTCTCTTTTCAATGCGATGCTATATGTTTCTATTTGTTATTTCAGGAGTGTATAGTATTGTGTTGATTCATTTCGGTGATGTTATGTTCCTATACTTAATCGCGTTTGTTATTTCTCGTGTGTTCATTCATGTTCGTTAGTTCATGAGGGCTTAACCCCGTTTGTTATTTCGGGAATAGGAACATATATCCGTAGTAGCGATTTTGTTGTTAATTGTTGCTACAACCGGGAGGGGATTAGAATCTGCTTAGGGCTTGGAATTTGCCTGAACCAATGATAGTGGGAAATCGAGAATAGTAGGTTAATCGCTTTAGTTTGTTGTTAATCTTTTTCAACTGCTTTGTTTTCATTGCTCTGTTTTCTGCTTGTTTTCTTTATTTTATTTCAATCCAACCAACCCCCCCAAAATCTAACTGTTCTGTTAACAACAACACCCAAGAGTCCTTGAGAGACGATACTCGAGTTGTCGCCCTAAACTACATTTTTATAAACCGCTCGTTCTTTTTGGCGCGTGCGCGACAGCGCGACCACTTCTCCATCAGATGGATGACACGAGACATCTTGCTCCCTCTCATGCTCACTATGCCACCTCATGTGAGCTGCAGTGGCCATCGAAGAGTACAATCTTGTAAGTCTTGGAACGAACGGAAAGTACCACATCTTTTTTAGCGACCTCTTCTTCTCAATGCCCATCCTAGTGGTTGTCTTATACCGATCCTCACCACAAAAACGACAACATGTTATGCTTTCCGTTGAATCATCCTTATAGTACAACATACATCCATTCGGGCAACAATCAATTTTCAAACACCCCAGACCCAAATTTTCCACAGACTTCTTAGCATGATAAAACTAGTAGGCATCCGATTGTCTTCTGGCAACACCTTGGACACTGACCTGGTGAGGCGATTAAAATAGCCTTCTTGCTTATTGTAGTCAGATTTGATACTCAACCATTCCATGCACATCGACAACTCCGTGTACTCACGACATCCTCCCCACAATGGAGATCGTGCAACACTCAGCATATCATAGAATCTTTGAGATTCGGGATTCGGATTCTCCTCTATGTATTGGGAACCCATTCCACCATCTTCTCCCTCATCTTCTTCTAGTACAACACCAACCGATGGTCCAGCATGATCCATTATCATCTGCTCATATGGATTCAATTTTACCCTCCGGTCACCACTTCCATAGTAGGAACCTTCAAACACAATCGGGTTTAAATCAGGTAACGTCTCACCATGGTTACTCCACCAATAGTAATCAGGCATGAAGCCCTTCTCATAAAGATCGGCTACAACTCCATCCACGCTTTTGAAAGGTTGACACTTGCATCTTTTGCAAGGACACCTCAAATGATCACCGCCCAGCCGTATAAATCTCTCATGGCTAACAACAAACTCTATAAACTCACCCATTCCAACTCTATACTCTTCCCTAAGACGTTTATTCCGATCCAACCTACGATACATCCATTTCCGATTCTCTGGAATATCCATTGCTGGCAATTAAATAGCCTGACCAATCCTACAATAACACTTATATATTACGGTGCATTCCAATAACTCCATCAATCTCGTTCTTATGACAAGGTATGAACCTATCCCATTCGAGAAGAAACCTTTACCACACTTGGCTAATAATAGTTATTCCCATATTCAAATACCTTATACTTGACAAAATTTTGGCAGCATTTCCCATCTGTCTCCAAGTACACGACTCGAGCACGGTGAGAATCACTGCGATCAAGTATGCACCAAGAGAACAAAAGGAAATGCATCAGACCGAGATTTCAACAACTATATAAGGCATTTGAACATTGAAATGACTATTGTACGAGTGTGAAAAAGGTTTTTTCCCAAACTGTCCCACTTGGACAATTCAAGATTCAATACAATGAGCATGCGTAACCTGAGAAGGTACGCATGCTCATTAATATTGAATCTCAAATAGGAAACTAAGGCTTTCGTAAATTAATAATTAACTCTAGCAGAAAATAAAACCATTAACCTATAAATATAGTTGAGCTTATATATTGCAATGTAAATCAATACAAACTTAGATAAAATATTGTAGCAAACATCCTATTGAGCTTTGCTCTCCACTAACAAGTAACACATAATTGTCAAACACATGCATAACTTCTAAATTATCAAAGACACAACCAAAGCATCCAACCTTTCGGACTGGATCACATCCTATTTAGCTCGCTCTCCACTAACAAACAACACATATTGGCAAACACATGCATAAACATTAAATTATCAAGACACAAATCCTATCGAGAAACAACATATAAACCCACTGATCCTATTAAAAGTTTACAACACAAACTCATTGCACAGAGTAACTAAAATGAGCTTCTCTTGTGCTCACTTGTAAGTTGTAGCTTGTATGCTAGATGGATAAATAATAACAGAATGTAACAAATACTGTACGACAGATAAGCCAAATAGTACACACACATATACATACAAAGTAAAACAAGAAATTGATCAAACCAGAGCATTCATATAAATAAATAAATAAAAGATCATGGCTTATGGCTGTTAGGCCTTCATGTGACAGCATAAAAAAATTAAGCATCATCAACCAAGCATAATCTTAAAGTGGGTTAAAAGGGTATCATATAACATATTTTGAAACAAATTGCTATTTAAGGGTATCTAACATTGCTCTTTAAAATAGTGCTACCAACATAAAAAACTTTCCAGCATCACTCTTCATTTTCGTTGTCAGGAACCATGGGCACCCACACAAAGCAATTTAAATGAACCTTACACCTATATTAAAACCATTCAAAATTTTCACTTTCATGATACACTGTTGTTATACATATCAATTTGTTTTGAAGCATGAATAAATATTAGGAATAATTAAATGAACCTAAGATGAAAAACAAATGATGACAGAAAAGAGATATAACAACATATTGACACAACAAACCATATGAAGGCAACACAATAATCCATGTTGAAAATCCAGTATTCAAACACACAGTCAATGCTGCTGTCTAGATTCACAAGTTTGTTATATTCATCACAGTACCAATACAACTCATGCATTCTCTAAAAAGTGCACCCATATTACTGACATATGGTCTACTATTTACCATTACAGATTTACAGGGTAATGGATTTGTGAAAATAAAAATAGAAGAAGCAAGTTGCAATTTTTGCTCCAAAAATACAAACGAAACAGAGCCTTCAAAGAGCTAGAAAGCAGAGAGCAGAAAGAGGGAACTTACCGGAGGTGGTGGTGGACCGGTGGTGCACGATGGCTCTCAGGTGGTGGTGGTGGCTCTGCAGGGAGGCAAAAGAAAATTCAAAGAAAATTAAAAAAAAAAAACAGAGCAATAGAGGGGAAGAGAGATAGAGAGAGACATGGAGATATAAGGAAAGGGATACCTGGGCTCGCAGTGGTGGGGGGTGGGGGTAACTGAGAAGATAGGGAGAGAAGAGGGAAAGGGAAATGGGGGGTAAGGAGGGGTGGCACGTGTTGGTTCGTGGTGGGGGTCACTCGTGGTGGCCTCACCGGAGGAGCTGTCGGACAAAGAGAGGAGGAGAGGAGCTGAGCAGGGAAGGGAAGAAACAAGAGGGAAAAGGAAAAATGGGGGGGGAGGCGCGCGTTTTAGAATTTTTATGATTAGCGACCGAAATAATTCGGTCTCTAATATCGGTCGCTAATTGGGTTAATTTGAAAGTTGAATTCATTAATTTAGCGACCGATTTAATATCGGTCGCTAACACGCTCTATTTAAATTTTTTTACGCGTCGTTTAGTGACCGAATAAATATTGGTCACAAAAATAATTAAAATTTAACCGTTGCATTTAACTCCATCACCATTTCGGTCGCTATAAAGTCAGCAAGTTTTGACTTTTACTTTCCTTTTATTTAGCGACCAAAATAGCGACCGATAACTCTGCTACGCTCTATTTCGGTCGCTATTTCGATTGCGGTATCAACTATAACCAGTTTTCATGTAGATCCTACAATCGGTCGCTATTTCGGTCACAAACAGCAACCAACAAATTCGGTCGCTATTTTCGGTCGCTAAATAACCTTTTTTTTGTAGTGTTATGACAATTAACATATTATATATATATATATATATATATATATATATATATTATGATTATATGAATCCATTACTTAATTGATAAATTGAAGCATTATAAGTAAATCGTACGTTAACTTAATTCTCTTTTCAAGTTCTTTATTATATTATAAAAGAATTGGTTATTCCTCGCTTAAAGAGTAGTAAAATAATAAAATAGATTAACCATTAAAGTTTAATGTTACACAACCAAACAATATAAATATGTACATTCGACTTTCGAGTGCTCCATTAATGGCCAAAATTGATGCATCATTAAGGAACGTGGTTCATTAAAATCAGATATAGTCACCTGTATGATAGTGGGAGTTCTCTTCAACCATTTCTAGAAGACAGGTAGAGTTTGTTCACAGTGATATTGTAGCTGGATATTATTTAATGAATTTCTCAATTATCGGAAAAAAGGTCACCTGTGTGAGTTTCTATTAAATATCTATTTCATTTACTTTTAATCTTTTCTTGGTACAGATTAATCGTTTTTAGAAAATGTATTTATGTATCTTAATATTTTTTCTTCTCTCTTGAAAATCTATTTGATTTATAAATTTTCTTTTCTCATGCAATTTAACCATTTTTAGAAAATATTTTAATACATCATATTATTATTTTTATCTCTATCGAAAATCTATTTGATTTAAGTTTCCTCTATTTCCGTGCAAGGTAATCATTTTAAGAAAATATATTAATCAACCATATATATTTTCTTCTCTCTTAAAAATTTATTTGATTTATTTCTCATATTCTTCCCGTGCAAGTGAACAATTCTTAGAAAATATATTTATCTATCATATTCATTTTTTTATTCTCTCTTGAAAATCAAATTGATTTAATTCTTCTCTTTTTCACATGCAAGTGAACCAATTTCTAAAAAGATATATTTATCTGTTATATTATTTTTCTTTTTCTTCGTTGAAAATCTATATGATTTATTTCTTCTCTCTCATACAAGTTAACCATTTTAAAAAAAAATATTTATCTATCATATTTTTTTATTCTCTCTTGAAAATATATTTGATTTTTGTCTCCTCATTTCCCATGCAAATTAAACATTTTCACTATATATATATATATATATCATATTACTATTTTTCGTCTTTAAAACAATAATTTGATTTATTTCTTCTTTTTTCACATGCAAGCTAACCATTTTTAGAAATTAGAGTGTAACAATTCAGGTCAACAAATCATGTATTCAAAATCATCCATTATGCTGATGATGGTTTCACGGTGGTTACGTCCAAATCTCAAAAGAAGTATAACCTGAGACTGAATAAAAAACTTAATTCTAGAATAAAAAACCTAATACTATCAGTTAAAATTATGAACTATTTATTAGAATCTATTTAAAATTATAAGTCGCAGCTTGTTCCTTCAAGACTTCATAAGTCGCAGCTTGTTCCTTAAGCGCTAGGACTTTAGCTTCCAATTTTTCAATCTTCTCATAGGGAGATACCAACCTCTCAGAGTGAGACCTAAATCCAGTGAGCTGAGATGGTGTTATCCCAAGTCCCATTCCTTTGGCATATCCAGGGTGGTGCTTTCCAAAAACTTTCACAAATGCATCATTCTCTGTTGATCCCTCATGAATTTCATTTTGCAATTGTTCCTACATATAATATTGAAGACATACACAATTACTTAAAGATCACCATTAACAATGAAATACAACTAACAATAAAAAGTTACATTTTTGTTATTTTTTCCTATATATATAGGAAGTTTTGGCATGCAAATTGAAAAAACATGTGAACACTAAGTGTCGAACTTCTAGCATACAAGCAAATAATAAGCATAGTGACAAAGCCACCATAAACCTATTACTTGCAAGCCAACAAATAATGGGTCTACTTCTAGCAAATCAAAATTGAAAATGAAGGGTTCTAGTTACTAAGTGTGTACTACGTTGCTTATCATCATAAAGCCTATTAACCAAATATAAAAATAGAAATAAAATACAAATGACAATAAAAAGTTATAAATAATACATTGCACTTACATTTTTTTCCCTAGCCTCTTCACTGACAAATGATCCATCCTTCCTTTTGTGAGAAATAGGATAAAATTCTGCTTTGCTAAATTCTTGTCCTTCTAGTAATTCCTAAAATTAAGCACCATACAATAAGTGCTAGTACAAATAAATTATACTGTTAAAAAAAATGAGTGAACCATACCAACTCATCTTTTGTCCTTGCAATTCCCTTAGAGCCTAATGTATGGTGGATCACTAACTTTTCACGATTTGCTGCATTTTGGTCAGCTATCTCCTGCATTAATTAATAACATAATGAAGAGTTAGTAAATAGTATTTGAAGTAACAAGACTGCAACTTATGATGATTACCATTTGTTTAGCGCTCCGCCTATAATTTATATAAACAGCCCAATGGTTGGAGTCAATATCAGGTGGGTGCCTCTAAAGATTTTCCTCCAAGGAAAGCTCCCAATCATGATATTTATGAAATAATCTGCATCGTGTGTCCCTCCATTTTTTTGCAAGGCTAGTTAAAATATACTTATTGTGTTCTCTATCATTGACAACAAATTTATTCTTCAAGAAAACATAATAAAAGATAGTGTTAGCTAACAAAACATAAAATAAATCGAACGTATTCACTTAACTACAAATAATACCTATATTTTTTGAGAAAAAAAGATTTTTTTCAAAGTATCTGGAACTTTTTTCCAATTCTCAAACATTATGGGAATGTTATTAAAGTTTCTTGCAAGTTCACCCAAAAATCCTACCAATAAACCAGCTGACTCTCCCACTGGTTGTGCATGTCGATTCCACCTAGTTATAACCCTTGTTGTACCACTTGATGCAAACACATCTGTCACCCTTAAATGTGTTTGCATCACCTGACCGCTTGCATCTAACACATAAAGTAAACAAATTAAAATAATTCCTAACCCAACATATAATAAAATTAAAAAAAATTAAAGAGAAATATAAAATAGATTAGACATACTCATAACATCTACTGTTCAATATGTTGGAGCTTTTTTTGGAACAGGCAAGGGACCTTCAACCACATCAGTGGGATTCGTGAAGTTGGTGCAGTGTGTACCTCATCATGAAATGATGATTCAACATTGGGTAAAGGATCACTTTGTTGTAGATGTCCATCTACATATCCTTCAGAAGATGCATTTGGTTGAATTGGTGTGGATTGACACCTCCGACGAACACTTCTTGGACCGGCCATACCTGAGAAGTATAATGTATCAAACAGGTATATGACAAGCAAGAACACCACACATTCACAAATTACCTAAGAATCAAGAATCAAACTGATATAATTAACCAACTAAAATGGAACATAACGAGACATTCAAATTGATATAATAACTATGAGCCATTTTTCAGTAACAAACCTCAAAAAAATTGCAAAATAAGTTCACTAAGCTAGAATTACCACAGGTTCCAAGTTCTACACAACATAACACAAAAAACTAACATGTCTATAAAATCACCAATGGATCATAAAACCGTATCTTGATTATTATCATTAATGGTTGAACTTTCAGGATCATCATCTGCAGCCATTCTTGCCAATTGTATATGTGGGGTATCATCAGAGAACATTTGTTCCAAGTTTTGTGATGGGTATGCATCAATGGATGTCATAATTTCATCATCTTCACCCATGTCGTACAAGTCTATTGGCTTCAAATGAACTGGTATGCTCCAACCTTTTTCCTTCTCATCCTCCACATAATAAACCATTTGAGCTTCTGAAGCTTTAATGTATGGTTCATCATCTTCATGTTCTCCAGTATGTATTAGTCTTGCAAAGTTAATAGAGATAAAACCCAACTTATCTGTCTTCATACCTCTTGGGTTAGTGGTATTAGCCCATTCACATTTAAACATGGGTAATGTGAAGCCATTATAGAAAACCTCAATAATGTCTATCAATCTTCCATAGTAAGGTACCCCTCCAAACCTCATTTGGGCATCACTATTGCTTGAGTAACTCCTGGTTCCAAACATTCCAAAAACCCCACTGTTTTGAGTTTTTAATAACATATCTCGTGCCAAGGTTCGAAATTTGTATCCATTGACATTATATGCAGTGAACCTTCTAGCTTTGTCATGAGGACCTTGTGCAAGACTAACGAGAACATCTTTATCTGGTTCACTAAGACTGTCGAGATTGTTACAAATCTAGATGCCATAATAATATATATTGTTAGTCACATTCTTGTTCAAAAAATACATAAATGACACTAACACACTAATAATCATTGTTATGAACACTAACACGATTGGTGAACCAACGAACAAACTCTCTATGAACCTTCTTGTCTACCTCGTGAAGCACTCCTTGCACCACCCCTTAGTTGCCTTCGCACGCTAGTTCTATACTTGCAGCAGAAGAAGAATGCAATCTGTGGTCAAGTCCCTATCTTCACCTTGTTATGGAAGTAAGACTTGCTACTTCGGTTGTTATTAGATGGTACCTATTTTTTTGATAGAAAGGGAATTTTTGATAGACAGAAAGAGAGAAAATACAACTGGGATGAGGGTAAGATATTCACCAAAAAATAAAATAAAATTCTATGCACAATTAGGAACACGGAAAACTAAATGATGTAGTAAGGAACCCAATCTCTGCATATCATAAATACCAACATCTTTCAAGCAGACATGAGCAGGACATTAATCAAAAGTATTTAAGAGCTCAACCAGTTTGAGAAGCCTTAAGGTAGTTAAACGGCTGGTGATTAGGCCAAAAATGAAAAACTGGGGAAGAAGAGGGGGTAAGACATTTCAAGATGAAAATTAAAAAGTGCTACACAACAGTGAAAGAAAATAAAATCTCTTAAAATATAAGGTAAAAAATCAAATCAACAGACATGATAAATGCTCAGAAGCATTTGAAATAAATGATTTTCCAACAATTAAATATGCATCATCAATAGGAAATGCTATGGAAAACACAAAACTCTGCACTTTGTTTTGTTGATTGCTGGGGTTCATTTAGGTTTCATGAAACAAATAAACCATCCATGTAAAAACCAGGGAGCTTTATTGACCACGGGAACAAACCACATTTTGTTGACCCTCACCTTCAATCTAACAGACTGTCCCCTGTTCAATGCAACCTAGTAAATTCGACCAAAGTAGGTAGACATTGCAATTTCAGAAAATTGTCAATGTTTCAACTCAAATCGACGAAGTGGGAGCTTAAAAAGGAAATGAAAATCAGAAAGTAAAAATGAAATTTGGAAAGGAAAAAATAATGTTTCATCACAGAACAACCCATTAAGTTGCAGAATATATAGCAAAGGAGATGGATAAGAGACACTCAACAACACCTTGATAACAATACCAACTCATACAGTTACATAACTTTACAAAAAAAATTGCATAACATGGGAAAAATGAAATTCTTCACATTAAACCTGCAATAATATATTTATAAACATATAAATATAAACCTAATCTAAATCAAAGAGAAAGCTGGATTCACAATCAAATAAATAAATCAACAGTCTTGACATCATAGGTATCATTTTCCAACTAATATTATAAGACACAAATCAAACAGAGAGCTGGATTCACAATCAAATAAATAAATCAACAGTCTTGACATCATTGGAAAAAATGGCAGCAAAATAACCATTGTAGCAGCATGTAACATACCGAGTCAAGTCATGCAAGGGATGGGTCGCATGCAAGGGTACCAAATTATCATAAATAACAAAACGAAAATCCTCAATTGCTATTATTTCAAAATTGTCAAAGAATCAGATTTGTTATGATAAAGAAGAGAATCTAGGGTTTTCAAATTGGGCATCAATCAAGAGTGAATGAAATTTGGAAGAAATCAAGATTCAAGAGTAAATAGAAAGACAAAAAAAAGGCGAAAAGAGAGAGAAGAAGAATGGAAGCTTACATGCAGCGACGGTGAGCGGCTTAAAGAATCGTCCCCTTTAAAAGTGACGAGATGCAGCGACGGTGAGCGGCTATGGGGCGGAGGACGACAGTAGAGTGATGAGGAATCGTTGGGTGAGAGAGGGAGGACGAAGTGAATGGTTTGGGGAACGGAGTGAGAGCAAAGTGAGAGAGGGAGGACGAAGTGAGGACGAAGCACACGGTATATTTGTTTTTCTAAAACCGCCATTAAACAAATAAAGAACCGCCGCAGTGTTTTATTGTTTGGGGCGGTTAGCATAAACTGCCGCTCTAACTGCCGCAGATTATTACCGGTGGCGGTTGGACTTAAACCGCCGCAAAGTGTCTGTCGCAAATTCTCAATTTTCATGTAGTGATTTTTTTTGCTAATATTGTTTTCATATTTACTTGATATATTTTCAATAAGAATTGAATTTAATTAATGACTTTATTTGTCTGTCCAAAAAAGATAACAATTTATTTATTTATTTTATATGATAGATAAATAAATCAATAAATGTTTATATAATATGTAAGGTATATAAATTAATTTCTAAAGTCATAGTGACCTAGCATTGAATATATATGTTTAAAATTGTTCTTAACGTTTGTTTTAGATTAAATTCAATATTGAGTTAATAATTTTAATTTTTTAAAGAAAAGTACTTTACATCTCATGTTGGGTCTTGGCTATGCTGAAGATTGCACATTCTTATTTGATTGTTTATATAATATTTTGTTACATTGTTTCCTTATTAAAACCAACACCACTCACTAAAGATTTGTTTGGGAGTTGGGAGGGAGCAAAATACATATAGCTAACATTTTCATTACAGGAGATTATTATAAAAATCAAATTTGGTTTCCAAAATTCTCCAAAGTCCTCCGTCAAATAATTTTTTGATTTCCCCAAATTGGGGGGATTTTAGTCCAATGAAGAAAAACAAACCCCAATGCAAGATGGGCGATTATTTTCTCTTCTTTTTTGCTTTCCTCCTCCATTTCATATCAAACACCTTCCCTCCATTCCCCTCCCAACTCCAAAATACATTGAATTAATGTTCAATCTCTATTTATGTTTTAATTAGCATAACAAAATAAAAATATAATCATATTTATATTTATGTTTTGATTAATAAATTATAATGTTATCCCACTTAAAAAAATTACAATTACTTTATTTTTAAACAATATTTGCCCGTGAGTACACATGAGTAAAAAAATGCTAGTGTAGTTGCCCGTGCTGACTCAAGAGCACTTATGATTTAATGTTTTTTCTAATGTCCGGTTTGGCTTTTTGGCTTCATGAACATAACGACACTCATGAGTGTCTCTGCTAGGGTTTAGCCGTCGTCTCCACAAAGCTTCTGCATGATCCATGGCTGCCGCGCCTCAAGCAATCTGTCCATGGAGTTTTCTGGCCTTGGAGTCGCCCTAATCTTCTCCCTCTCACACAGTGCCCTCTCAAAGGAAAACCTTTGCCCAAGCTCTTAATAACGCATGTGACTTCCCATATAGCCAACTTCCTCGCCCCCGGCTAAAGGGTGAGACTGTTTCCATAAAAATCCTGGAGGAGGAGTACAAAGCCGGTTTAGAAAGTTGCAAAAACCATCTCCATGGTCGACTAATCCTTTCTAAAGGCGAGCATCCAATCAAGGTGAATGATTTGAGAGCCAAGTTATCGGCCCTGTGGAAACCTTTGAATCAGTGGGCCATGATCTCCCTTGGAAAAGGCTTCTATGAATTCTCTTTCGCTTCTGCAGAGGATCTCAGAAGTGTTTGGGCGATCGGTCAATGGAATCTCAGTCCAGGGATCCTGCGGTTGTCCTCTTGGACCCCAGATTTCAACCCGTACAATCAAAAGCAATCTTTTGCACAGTGTTGGGTCTGCATCTTCGGTCTGCCTCAGGAATACTGGAGACCAAATATAATTTTTGCCATTGCGGGTGGTTTGGGAATTCCGATCAGCCTCGATGAAGCCACAAGCAAGAAGACATTCGGCCATTTTGCGAGGGTACTCGTTGGTATCGATCTAAAGGCTAAACTACACAGCCAAATCATCGTGGAGAGGGAAGAACACGATTTTGTTGTCAATATAGAGTACGAAAGGCTCCCTGCTTTCTGCACTTACTGCCAAAACATTGGACATTCTCTCGCCAACTGCAAAAGAATGAATGGCAGTAATGCAGGGATGAATTCTGATCGCCCAGCAGTGAGGAATTCACGTAAGACTTATGTGCCCAAACAGACAGTACATAACACTGCTGTTAATAATTCCCAGAATCAGCCCCATGAAAATAATGGAGTGTCTACTCCCTTGGATCCATAAGGTGTTCACAATCCGGTTGCTCTGGCTAATAACATCGTGTCTGTATCTGCAGAATGTCTGGATCCCCAACCAGCAGTCCACGGTGATCCCAATCCGGTTGCTCTGGCTAATAACATTGAATCTGTTTCTGTAGAATTTATGGATCCCCAACCAGCAGTTCATGGGGTTGATAAGGAGGCGGTTCCTCTCTTAGGTTCTGCTGTGAACCCTCTCGTTGGCTTTGTTTCACCGCCTGACCCAAATCTGGTCCAGCAGCCAGTAGCCTCTGTGGAATTTATCTCTAATCAGCAGCTACAAATAATTCAGCAAGGCAATTTTGATTCTCCAAATGGTGCAGTAAATTTTGTTTCAGCCTCTGGAGTTGGTACTATGGTAGAAGACTCTCTCCAATCTTCGGACATCAGAATCAATTCTGTGATTAGAAATTCTGCTCCTGCTATGTTACAGGTTAACGACTTGCAGACTCCTATTGTAACTGTTAACCAGATCTCAAATCCGAATGTGACTCAGGACATGAGGATTGTTGGCAGATTATGGAGTGATCAAATGGAGGATGAGGAACTTGAGGATAACCCTATAAACTCAGTGCCGGTTCATGATGATACCCGTGCGGTTAAATATCTGGCAGACAATCAACATTCCTTTCCTGGTTTCACAGTGGTCTTGAGTAAATCTCAAAAAAAGAAACTCAAGAAGAAGGCTAACCAGAATCTGAAGTAGGAGAATATCAAAGCCCGTAATAGGGCTGGTCCTCAAAACTTTTCCTAATGAAGGTTCTCTATTGGAACTCTAGAGGCGTTGCCAACCTAGACACTAGGTTAGTTCTCAAAAGGTTGCTTCTTGTGCATAAACCGGAATTTCTTTTTCTTGCTGAGCCGTGGATCAAGATTGATCAATTTCCTAGGAGATTTTTCAGTAGCTTGCATCTTAAAGTTTTCTCTGTAAATGATAGAGGTACTTTGGCACCAAATCTCTGGTGCATTTGCCAGGAAAACATTTTTTCGAATGTTATTAGTAGCTCTACTCAACATGTCTCTTTTTCAATCAATTGGGAGAATCGCTTGCTATATTGTTCTGCTATTTATGCTGCCACTAACTATCTCTCTCGTAGAAATTTGTGGAAGGAGCTAAATCTGATGCAGGACAATTACCCAGGCCCTTGGTGCTTCATTGGTGACTTCAATGCCACGTTAGGGAATCATGAGCATAGAGGCAGATGTCCTTCTCCTCAAATTTCATGCAACGACTTCAAAGATTGGTCTGATGCTCGTAGCCTTGCTCATCTGCCAACAAGAGGCTCCTTTTACACCTGGTCCAATGGTAGAAGGGGAAACAACCTCACAGAAAAACGGTTGGATAGAGTGGTTTGCAATGATCCTTGGTTGGACTCTTGGTCCAGTGTGTCTTGCTGCACTTTAACTAGAAGCAAATCTGATCATTTTCCTATCCTTTTATCTCTGGAAACAGCATCCAGCTCTCACAGCTCCTCGTTCAAATTCCTCAGAATGTGGGCTCAGCATCAGGATTGTCATGGTATTTTGGCGGACGCTTGGAAGTTACAAGTGACTGGCTGCCCAATGTACGTCCTTTCCGAAAAACTAAAACACCTGAAACATAATTTGAAGGCTTGGAATAGAGATGAGTTTGGCAATGTTCATGACAGGGTTAGTAAGGCTCAGCAAGCAGTGGACATAATTCAAGAACAAATTTCTGTGCTTGGCTTTTCAGATGACAGATCTGAGCATGAAAAAGCTGCCCAATTGGAATTAAGTCTTGCTCTTTCGTTCCAGGAGGATTTTTGGAGAGAAAAATCCAGAATAGATTGGCACTCTAATGGCGACAGAAACACGTCCTTCTTCCATAAGGTAACTAAATTCAGAAATGCGACCAAGAGAATGTCCTTGTTGAAAAAGGATGGTTTGATTCTGGATAGAACAGCTGATATAGAATCGCACGTCTGCGAGTATTACACTTCTCTGTTTGCCTCTGAGAACAACTGCAGTGATACTGGTTTGATTGAGCAAGTCATCTCTCCTGAAGTGAGCCTAGAGGACAACATTATGCTAACCAATCTGCCCTCTCTGGAGGAAGTCAAAAATTCCATGAATGTTATTGGTGCCCCTGGTCCAGATGGATTTGGTACCTTTTTCTACCAGAGATATTGGGACGTGGTTGGCCAAGATGTTTTTTGTGCAGTTCTTCAATTCTTCCAGCAGGGTTGGATACTGCCTAACTTCAATTCTAATGTGGTGGTCCTAATTCCTAAGTCTCCGGAGGCTGTGTCAATTGATCACTACAGACCCATATCCCTGGCCAATTTTAAATTCAAAATAATTACAAAGGTCATGGCTGACAGGTTAGCTTTGGTTGCTCCCAAGATTATCTCGGAGAACCAAAGGGGCTTCATCAAAGATAGACATATCCATGACTGCATTGGAGTTGCCTCCGAAGCTGTTAATCTTCTGCACAAACGCTCCTTTGGAGGTAACATTGCTCTTAAAATTGATATCAAAAAGGCCTTTGACTCTTTAGATTGGAATTTTCTGCTGAAGGTTCTTCATCAGTTTGGCTTTGCTCCTATCTTCTGTAATTGGGTGAAAACTGTCTTGCTCTCTGCAAAGCTGTCAATTTCAATTAACGGTAATTCATTCGGCTACTTCTCTTGTAAGAGGGGCGTTAGACAAGGAGACCCTCCGTCCCCCCTCCTTTTCTGTATGGCCGAGGAAGTGCTTAGCAGAGCTATCTCTCATCTTGTTCAACAAGGGGAGCTGCTGCCTATGGCGAGTCCAAGAGGTTACCAAGTCCCTTGTCATGTGTTGTATGCTGATGACATCCTCATCTTTTGCAGGGGAACCAAGAGAAACATGGAGAGTTTAATGTCCTTGTTTACAAGATACGGTGAGGCCTCAGGACAATTGATTAGCTTGGACAAGTCTAGAGTCTACCCAGGGAACATTCCATCTAGAAGATTGACTGAGATCATTAATGCCCTTGGTTTCAAACTGGGACATCTCCCTTTTATTTATCTGGGTGTGCCTTTGTTCAGAGGCAAACCGAAGAAGGTTCATCTCCTGCATATTGCAGACAAGATCAAGATCAAGTTGGCTAATTGGAAAGGTGCAATGTCAGTTCTCATGGGAAGGGTTCAGCTGGTCAAGTCTACAATTCAGGGTATGTTACTCTACTCCTTCCAGATCTATGCTTGGCCTGCTTCCTTGTTAAAACTGCTAGACAACTGGATTAGAAACTTCATTTGGTCGGGTAACATCGACTCTCGGAAGATAGTAAAGTTGCCTGGAACACACCGTGCGCCCCTTTTAATGAGGGAGGCCTTGGATTGAGATCTCTTAGCTCTATGAATAAAGCAGCCTTGCTAAAGAGAAGCTGGGAGCTAGTTTCTTCGGATAAGCAGTGGGCGTGCCTCCTTCGTGCCAGGGTCTTTTTGAATAAAACCCCTATTCAGCACCACATAAACTCTTCCATTTGGGCAGGGATGAAAAATCAGGTCTCTACTGTCCTTGCTAACAGTAGATGGAATGTTGGAAATAGCTCTAGTATCAATTTCTGGACTGATTGTTGGCTGTCCAAACCTATTGTTGATCTTCTGGATATCCCTGAGAGTGTGCACCATTTATTGCAATCCAAAGTAGAGGATTTCATTGCTCATGGCAAATGGAATGTCCCCCAAGTCATTTTGGAGCGCAATCAGATTCTGGCCTCTGAACTCAGCCGTATCAGCATCCCTATCTCTCCTATGAAAGACTCACTGTACTGGATTGCTTCTAATTCTGGTGAGTTATCCTCGAAAGATGCTTATACCTTTATGTTTCCGGCCAAGTCAGCTCTATCCTGGTGTAAGCTAATTTGGTCCAAATCCATACCTCCGTCCAAATCCTTCCTCATTTGGCGCCTCTTCCATAACAAGGTCCCAACTGAGGATAAGCTCTGGTCTAGAGGTTGTCATGTGGTTTCCATTTGCAGCTTGTGTGGTCAGGCCTTTGAAACATCGGAACATCTTTTTTTTTGGCTGTAGCTTTGCTCAATGGTTCTGGCGCTGGCTTAGCTCTGTTCTGAACATGGCTATTGATACCACCTTAATCCAATCAGTCCTTTCAATTTGCAACATAAATTGGAGCTCTCAAGTCAGAGACATCATTGCCTCAGCCATCGCAAACGTTGTTGGGGGTATTTGGTTCTGTAGAAACCAACTTAAATCTGAAGGGAAGGTTATTTCTTTCGAGGCCTCTCTGAATTTGGTCCGGGTTAACGTAGCTTTGTCTGGAAATTCCTCTACAGGTTCCATGTCATATGCAATTGAGGAATTCAATATCCTAAAGCACTTCCAGGTTATTGGAAAGGCCAATTCAGCTCCTTTGGTTAAAGAGGTCTTTTGGTTTCCTCCTAAAACGGGTTGGTTTAAGGCTAATAGTGACGGAGCAGCCAAAGGTTCTCCAGGAAGGGCTGCTTGTGGTGGCCTTTTCAGGGACAGCAGCTCGACTATTCTGGGATGTTTTTCCTATCATATTGGTATCTCTGATGCATTTTCTACTGAAATCATGGGCGCTATTCTCTCCATTGAGCTGGCTCATAAGAAGGGTTGGCGCAAGCTTTGGCTGGAGTGCGACTCAAAGTTGGTTGTTGAAGCTTTCTCCATCCCCAAGTTGGTCCCCTGGCAGCTTAGAAATAGATGGATGAATTGTCTAAGTTTAACTAAGGAAATGCACTTTGGTTGTTCCCACATTCTTAGAGAGGGCAATTCCTGCGATGACAAATTAGCCAACTTTGGTATTTTCTCCCAAGGGTTAGTTTGGTGGGATTTAGCTCCTAGTTTTATATTGCAAGATTTCTTCCGTGATAGGAATGGTCTCCCTAGCTATAGGTTCAGATAACTATGTTTCTTTCATGGGTTTTGGTCCAGTCCCCCCATGCTTTGTATTGGTTTCTTCTTCTTTTAATAAATTCATGGTGTGCTGCAAGTGATTGGTGGTTCTTGGGGTGCCAACCTAGTTGGGATGCCAAGTTTCCACAGTGATGCCGTTGCATACCATTTTGTTTAAAAATAAAATAAAATAATTCAATATAAAAAAAATACTAGAATATATTAAAAATATAAACTAATACCATCACTTATTGTCTATTGATATTATTTGTTGATAGAACATTTTTTGCTAATATTGCCGTGTTTGACTCCCAAAACATTGTATCTTAACCGGTTTGTAAATATTTTAAAACAACAAAGTTTATAAATTTTAGAAAGTAAATTATAAAATAATACAAAAATTCTATAAGTTGACATGTGGCTTGCACTATTGTGGTACACTAAATAATTAGGAAAATAAATATTTAAAAAACAGCACGAAAAAAATAATTAGAAAAAAGAATATTTAAAAAAAATTAGAAAAACAAAATTAATTACAAAAAAGATTTAAAATAATCAGAAAAAATATTAAAAAAAATTAGGAAAACAAATAACTTAAAAAAATATATTTAAAATAAAAATTAGAAAAATAAAAATTGTCGTGTTTGACACCCAAAACATTGTTCCTTAACCGGTTTGTAAATATTTTAAAACAACAAAGTATATAAATTTTAGAAAGTAAATAATAAAATAATACAAAAATTCAATACGTTGACATGTGGCTTACACTATTGTGGTACACTAAATAATTAGAAAAATAAATATTTAAATAAATATTTTTAAAAAAGTAGGAAAAATAATTAGAAAAAAAACTATATTTTAAAAAATTAGAAAAATAAAATTAATTATAAAAAAAAGATTAAAAATAATCAGAAAAAATATTTTTAAAAAATAAAAAAAATTAGGAAACAAATAATTTTTAAAAAATATATTTAAAATAAAAATTAGAAAGATAAAATTAATTAAAAAATAATAAAAATAAAAATAAAAATAAAAATAAAAATAAAAATAAAAAAGTAAATTAGAAAAAAAAAATAGGGAAAAATTAGAAAAAATACTTTTAAAATAATTAGGGAAATAAAATTAATTATAAAAATATTTTATATAATTTTGGAAAACAAATATTTAAAAATATTAATTTTAATAAAAAATATATTTACAAAAAATTATAAAAAATAATTATAAAAACTAGAAAAAATGATATTTTTAATTTTTTTTAAAAAGTTTAAAACATTTAGGAAAAAAATATTTATAAAAAAAGATATTTTAAAAAAATAGAAAACTAAAATTAACTATAAAAAAATAATTTTGGGGAAAAAATATAAAAAAATTAATTAGGAAAAAAATTTAATTATTAAAAAATATGGAAAAAATAATTAGGAAAAAAAGATTAAAAAAATATTTTTAAAAAATTGAAAAAAATTAGGAAAATAAAATTAATTATAAAAAAGATTTAAAATAATTAGGGAAAAAATATTTAGAAAATTAGTTGTAATAAAAAATATATTTTAAGAAAAATTAGAAAAATGAAATTAATTATAAAAAATTTAAAAAATTAGAAAAAATATATTTAAGAATATATTAAAAAATAAAAAAAAATTAGAAAAATAAAACTAATTATAAAAAAAGAAAAAATTAATTAGGAAAAAAATCAAAATATAAATAAAAACATATTTAGGAAAAAAATATTTGTTAAAAATAGGAAAAAATATTTTTATAAAATTCAAAAAAAATTTAATTGTTAAAAAAAGATTTAAAATAATTAGGAAACAGTATATTTTAAAAAATTTTAAAACAAAGTTGGAAAAAAAAATTACAAAGACAAAATTAATTATAAAAAATATTTTTAAAAAAACAGTAAATTAGGAAAAAAATAATCCGACGAAAAAAATAAATATAAAAATAAATATTAATTTTTAAAAATAATTAAATTAAAAAAAAAATTCGATTTTTTTTAATAAACATTTATGAAAAAAAATAATTGTACAAATTTTTTTTTTTAAAAAAAAGAAGATGCTGACACCTTACACATTACTGTAGCATCACGTGTCAGCCCTGCTCAATCGTGAAAAGGGGATCCTAATTATATTAGTATGTATAGATATTAAATTAGAGTTGTTCTTGCTTGCCACCACTTCTTCCCTTGATCCATTTGTGAAACATGTCACTGGGTGGGCTGTTATCTTGGTAGACTTGCGGGGCTACCAATGGGGCCAGCGAAGCCCAGAATCTCTAGTGGCGAAACCTAAATGCTGCCTTAAACACACCTTAAAATAATAAGAAATGGGCTGGTGTTGCAGTCCAACAGCATGGAGCACTTTGTGTAATGGTCAAATTTCTGATTAGAATATTTCGGAACGAATCCTCATTTTCTACACTGCACCCCAAGTTTCTCAGTTCTATGGAATCTGTGTTTTTTTTTTGTTGCTATATAACTTCTTTGGAATCTCTAATCTGCCACGATACTTCTTGCCAAATAAATACTCCGTTCGATCTCTATTATAACTAAAAATTAAATAAAACACACGTATTAAAATGATAGTTAATCTCATTGATTCTTGTAAAAATTTAGATTTGTTATTTAAATGCCCTTCATCTAAAACTTCAATCTTCATTAAATGAGTCGTTGAAATTTGTATTAAATGAAGGATGTTTTGAGAATAATGTCATTAAATGAGTCATTGAAAATTTTTTTTACTTATATATTGGACCAAAAACTTTAGGACTTCCTTATTTATAATAGAGACAAGAGGGAGTAGGAATCAATATTCTTCAAATATTCAAATCCAAGCTCCAATATATTTATTTGCATGTGTAATACTAATTTATACCAAGTGACGTAATGTCATACAACATAAATCATATAGAAATAGAAATAGAAATAGAAATAGAAAGCATATACAAACAAAAGAAATAGAGCCCACAAATTTTCGTACATTACATCACATCACATCACATCACAGATAGTCATAGTTCGTGTTCTCACAATTAGCATTATATTTTGATACTTCCTATCCTATGTATAATGCACTTCTCTTGGCTGACCAATCTAAGATAGCATACCCACCAAATCAAATTATCAAATGGAGAACGGAAGCGAGGACAAGTGGAATTTTGAAGGGAACAAATGGCTGAATGCTTCTTCCATCTCAGTGCGTGGGGTGTTCAACACGCTTAGAGATAACATCAACAATGAAGATAAGAGACCTGCGGTTTATCTCTGTCGTGTTGATCCAACTGAAAATCCATTGTTTCGTACTACCCAAGTTGCTCCAGATGCTATTGCTAGTGCAGTTCACTCCTTTAACTTTAATTGTTACCCTCCATCACTTGGCTTACCTGACACCAAGAGGTTTGTACACTCTTCTTTCATGTGGATCAAGGTTTTAAATTGCGGTCGTGGTTGCATTGCATTTATCGCAATTACAGATAATCGCAGGAAGATGTAGCCTATCGTGGACCTTTATTTAAAACCCTGATGTGAATATTGTATTTGGGGTTATAGAAAACATTTTCCATGCATATAATGTGTGGTAGACTGGTAGTTAGTGGGATTATGTGGTGATTGGTGTAAAAATTGATTTGTGAATAGCAAATCTGTGTAATGTAATAGTAATTACTAATTAACTAATAGCATGTTTGGATTATAGTTAGTTTCATCCACAGATAATGTGTTTAGTAACATCATGGTTAGGTTGTGTTTGAACTTGATTTTGGATCTCAAACCATAGTTCAGTGGAAGTAAAACAAAGTTGCCTTGATCCATTGAGTCAAACTATGGTTTACATGCTATAATCTAAATATGATGTAAAAGTATACATTTTCATAGTGAGTTTGGCAAGTGTTATCTATGTTAATGTGGTTGAAGTACCAAATCAATTAAATGATTAAATCATTTATATCTGTACCTCAACATTTTGTCATTGGAATATGACATTCAGCCATATGAAGTAAGTAGTTTCATATTTAGAATTTGTATGTCTTATGAAGGGAGAAAGCCCATGAGGGACATTTAACCTTGTTTTGGCTCAATTTAACTGTATACACCTTTCCTAGTCGATTGATTATTGGTAATCCAACAATTGAATATTTAATATGCTCTTCTTGATTTGGTTATGTACTTCAATTTTCAAAACAGGGCGATTGCAGATTATCTCTCTTCTGATCTTCCATACCAGTTATCACCAGACAATGTTTTTCTTACCATTGGTGGCACACAAGCTATAGATATAGTCTTACCCGTCCTTGCACGCCCTGGTGCTAACATTCTCCTCCCAAGACCAGGGTACCCACAATATGAATCTCGTGCCAATTGTTGTCACCTTGAAGTTCGCCACTTTGATCTTTTGCCTGAAAGAGGTTGGGAGGTTGACCTTGATTCTGTTGAAGCTATAGCAGATAAAAATTCTGTGGCCATGGTCCTCATTAGTCCTAGTAATCCATGTGGGAATGTGTTCACTTACCAGCATTTAAAAAAGGTGTATATAGTTTAATCTAACTCAACTCAACTTACATTGTTTAAAGTGGGAATCAAGATGTGATGATTTTTCAGTATTCTTGTAGGTTGCAGAGACTGCAAGGAAACTTGGAATCTTTGTAATTTCTGATGAAGTTTATGCTCACATAACTTTTGGAAGCAATCCATTTGTGCCCATGGGAGTCTTTTCATCAATAGTGCCTGTTATTACAATTGGATCTTTATCAAAAAGATGGTTTGTTCCTGGTTGGAGATTTGGTTGGATAGCCACATGTGACTCCCATGGAATTTTTCAAAAAACTGGGGTTGGTTTTTCTTTTAGTTTTTAATCTTTTTGTTCTTATATTTATTAGTCTAAGAAAAGTTACATTTTTTAAAGATTGAGTGGAATAATGCTTTGTTTTTTTAGCTTAGGCATCCTGATATCTGACTTATTGCACTATATGAATCAAGCAATTGTTTTCTTTCTTTATCAGATTTTGAAGAATATCAAGAATTATCTGGAGATAACCACTGACCCTCCTACCTTTATTCAGGTAACCAATGGAAACTAGCATAATATAAATATGCATACATGTTTGTACTTTGTATAACCATACCCATTTTTCTCTTCTTGGCATTTTGTTTTCCCTTAAAACAAAAATTATGACTGGTTATGTTTACAGGCAGCAGTGCCTCAAATCCTTGAGAGAACAAAAGATGACTTCTATGCAAAAAATCTTGATATAGTGAGGGAGTCTGCAAACATATTTTATGACAGATGTAAGGAGATACCTTGCTTGACATGCCCTCACAAACCAGAAGGAGCCATGGCTGTAATGGTAAGTGGTAGAAAGAGTGTTAAGGTTTTCATAGTGCTATGAACTTAACATAGTATCATCTTTAGAGAAGATCAATTAATGGTGAATTGAATGGAGCAGGTGCAGATTAATTTTTCACAACTTGAAGGCATTATTGATGATGTGGACTTCTGTGTCAAGCTGGCCAAAGAAGAATCCGTAATTCTTCTACCTGGTAAGAATTTTCTCTAGTAAACACAATCTAAGATCCATCAATTTCATGAAGAAAAATAGAAAATAAAGTTATGATGAGAATTTCTCTTTATTGATCAATAAAACTTGTAGGTGTTACTGTTGGACTAAAGAATTGGCTTCGGATTAGTTTTGCTGTTGACCGTTCTGCTCTTGAAGATGGCCTTAGCAGGATAAAAGCATTCAGCCTTCGCCACGCTAAGATATCATAAAATCATGTTATATATAAGTTATATGGAAATCTAAGAGAGCAGAGAAAAGTATAGCTGTGCTAGTTCTTTAGGTGTGTTATTTCCTATAAGACCATTTATTTGGCAAAATATGTGAAGATA
The DNA here is from genome assembly GCA_030762895.1 of Sophora flavescens. NCBI lineage: Eukaryota > Viridiplantae > Streptophyta > Magnoliopsida > Fabales > Fabaceae > Sophora > Sophora flavescens. Next base: position 148,503,038 of record CM061066.1, on the reverse strand, counting down.
GTTGCATTTAAATTTATAAATTTGATACTCTGGACTTAAAAGTGAACTATGGCTATCCTACTCTTGCTTGGTTGCAATGGTGGTTCATATTATTATTATCAATAAAGAAGCTTGATTTGGTGCCCTTAGTTATTGTGGTTGTTCTAACTTTGGTATTGGGAGGAATACAAAATTCCTTTGTTTTTTCCTTTTCTGGATCTCTAAACTTGTTGGGTTCTACTTCTTCAAACAGTAGTTATGAGAAAATTTCAAGATGGTCCAATACTTTTGGTGTTTTTATTTTTTATTAGAGCAATTAGGCCTAATTTCATGTGTGGCAATGAAAAAGCTGAGATGACATGTGAGGTGGATAATCATAAAATTGGTGTGTTGATTTTGTAGGTTGAATTTTTATAATTTAAGTTAGTTAAGAATGTTTTATCTCATCTTCACCATAACTTCCACTAGTCTTTATTATTCATATCAACAGTAACGAGTCTTTTCCCCTCCATTTGCAATAAGAAATGCATATGAAAATTCACCCCTAAAACCCATTCCCTTAGGCCACCAAAACTCCTGCTATCTTTCGCCTTCATCAACAATCATCAACGGAACCTTCCCACCATTTTTAGTTTTTTACACCTAAACCTCTATATGACCCCATTGCGAAATTTCCGGTAGAGATGTAACTCGATTGAAAATATTAGGCGTGATTTTAAATCAGCTAATAAAAGTAGTTTTTGCTTTTTATGAGTCTATATTGACATGGTTCCAAACACAAACGTAGTCCCATTGCTCACCTCTTATTGCAAACTTGATGCAATCATACATAGTTGAATTTATCTTGTTAGGGGTTAAACTCTTGACATGAGTATAGAAAATATTTTGTTGGAAGATATAAAATCCATCTCGATTATCTTTACGTCTCGAAAGGATAATCTTTGCTATCGACCAAGATACTCTTGGAGTCTTGGTGCACAAAAATTTCCTATTTTTAAAAATAAATTTAAAACATAAAATATTTATTTTTAAATTAGTTTAATACAAATCAAATAAAAAGATTTCCAATTTTAATACATTCCAAAACTGTTAAAGTAATATTTTGTTCTCTACACATGACATGAATTCTTGATTTGGTTCCTATACGTTACCCGTTTGGTCCCTATACGAGTAAAAAATTATCAAATCAGTCCTTAAAATTTTGTACGACAGGGACTAAATGAAGACTTTCTGTATATATAAGGATCATTTTAATAATTTTTTATATATAAAGATGAAATTGAGAATTCGTATGGGATCAAAATATTACTTTAATAGTACTCTCTAACGGCTACTTTGAACCCAAAATGGCTGCATTCGAATTCTCAAATACTCCCACTGAAAGTGAAAACCCTTTCACTAATCTTTTGCAACCCATCTCCATAAAAATCATATAATCTCTTAAAGCCTTCGCGATTCCTTCGATTCAATCCATGGATCATTCCACACCCATTTCTCCTCCTTCAAACCCTTCCATTGCTCACAAACCAAGCGAAGACCCTCTTCCTATATCCCTTGAAACCACCACCACCAAATCACCATCACCTTCGCCCCTCCGTAAGTCCAAGAACCGCATCGAAATGGCGGCGGAGGAGTTGCCGGAGCCCGCCGCTCCCCGGCGCCGCCGCAGAAACGGAGAGTCTCAAATGGGTGTGCTTCAATCCCCAAAGAGAACTCGAAGGCCAAGGAAACGCTCGGAGCTTGAGGTTCGAGAAGAAAAAGATATGGGGTTGGCTGAAGAGGTTGGGAAACCCAGAAAGAGAAGGAACAACGTGCGATCAAAGAAGGAAAAAGTGAACTTGGTCCCTTCTGTTCCACCTTCAACTTCATCTCCAAGTATAAGATGCCTATTTCTGTTTGATTCTTGATATGTTTACTTTCATTAAAAAAATGTCAGCAACATATTTTGAGTATGAAAAATATATTAATATAAAAATAACTGTAAAAATATATTAGTGTGATTGTAGGGAATCAGGCCCATTTTGAGTTTTTCTTTTGGTGAATTTCATATGTGATCCACTTTACATGAGTTTACCACTTTACCTTTTATTTAGTAGGTTCTGTGTGTTGAAAAAGAATGTGTTTGTAGCATTGCTTGTACTTTGATTGTGATGTGTAATTGATTCATTGCTATATTTTTGTGTTTTAGAAACTGAAGAAGAGAATGGGGTTGATTTAGACCGTGTTTGGCAGCTTTTGATTGATTTGATTATGTGGAATGATGTATCAAAATCAACCCTTTGGTTTGGGTTTGGCTCTCTCTGTTTCTTATCTTCCTCCTTTACAAAAGGATTGAACTTTAGGTTGAAACTTGAAACTTCTCCTTTTCTTAACATATGTTTCTCTGTTATTACTTTTGTGCGAAAATCTGAGTAATTCATACTTGTTATTTCAGCATTTTCTCTGCCCTGTCACAATTGGCGATTCCCTTTTTGGGTGTTTCGTTTTTCTCAAATTCAATTCTTCAAAGGTACAATTGTTACTTCACATAGATAATGCTATTATGATTATCCTCTTAACTCTACTTGTATCGAGTGTATTCTGAGACTTTCAAACATCTGTATTTCAGAAACCAGGCTGAGAAGAAGCATGAATTCAACCTGAAAGAAAATGACATTTTGCAACTTGCAAAAGTGATTCTTCCTGCTTTGAATCTTGTAATTTCAAAGACGAGAGTTCTATTCTCAGGAGAACCAGCCATGACCTTGAAAGTAATCCCCAGATGATAGAACCATTTTTTGTTTTTAAGCTTATTATGATCAAGTCCATAATTGCTTAATGCTACTTAAATGGTTGCAGGTAGCTCCTTTCCTTCTACTGGGAGCCGAGTATGGCCACTTTATTACAATTTGGAGGCTGTGTGCCATTGGTGAGGAGACCATGAACTCAACTCTAAAAGAGTAATGCTACATTGCCAGAAAAAAGTAGCCAGAATTTGGAGTGATTTCAAGGGTGGTTGTTGGATGAAATAGTGATATGGGTCCACTCATCCACCCAAGAGTCAAAAAACACGTCAACTCATTCTGTCGAAAACTCTGGCTAAAATATTTCGGCTCTTTAGCATTTTCCTTATAGTTTTGTTATCCTTGTCATAGATACCTTTGCTAAATTGTTAAAACATATATGGACAGGATTTTTTGTCAGCTTCACTGTTCCCAAGCTTTATTCTTGCTACACTGCTCAGATAAACCAGAGAGGTATTAGTCCATCTACTTGCTGGAAATTTTGTAGGCCTGTCCATGTTTTTATGCTTAATAGTGGAAAGGTTTTGTTATGCAGCTGAGTGCTTGAAATCATGGTTGTTGGACACATGGTGTGCTTGCACTCACAAGAAGAAAGTGATAGCATCGACACTCATGGCCTTCTGGAAGCTATCTTCAGTAAAAACTCAAATCTTCACTGGTAAGACCCTAGTAAGAGATTTGGGTCATTTGGCTGCAATTTATATAGCATGAACTATAATTTACCCGAGTAATACTTGTTTTAGAAATTTTAACATAAGCTCAGACCTTTTATACTCTTTCACGGCCTTCTGCAAAAATGTACTAGTTATCTCAAATCTTCACTGGGAAGACCCTAGTAAGAGATTTGGGTCATTTGGCTGCAATTTATATAGCATGAACTATAATTTCCCCGAGTAATACTTGTTTTAGAAATTTTAACATAAGCTCAGACCTTTTATACTCTTTCACGGTCTTCTGCAAAAATGTACTAGTTATCTCAGGTTATTTGGAATTTGGAATATAAGAACAAAGCTTGCCTGAGGAGATATTTTTTTGCTCCTCATAGATATTTCCTTGATGTACAATAAACCTCAAAATACAAAAAATCCTGTCTTGAGTCTGGACAGCTAAATTTGCATATGGATTTGGCAACTTTGTGATAGTTGATTCTTATGATAATTTTTTTCATTGCAATGCAGCTTTCATATTGCTCGTACTATTCAGATATTTAAAGCAACATGTGGTGCAACAATTAGATGATGGAGAAACACAAGAAGGCGAGAAGGAAGAGCAGCAGGCATCGGTGATGGCAGAACCGGAGGAAAAGGAAGCGCAGCAGGCATCGGTGATGGCAGAACCAGAGGAAAAGGAAGCGCAGCAGGCATCGGTGGTGGCAGAACCAGAGGAAAAGGAACCCCAACAGACATTAGTGGTTTGGGAGGAACATGTGTGCCAAAACTAGCACCTTAGTTTATTCAGCTATTTCTGATTTCTGCACACTTAGTACCTAGATGCATCTTGCATCCACCATATAGATGGGATATTTCTTTCTTAGGTGAAAATTGAAAATGTGCTTGCTTATGTTGTTGCGTATTTGCTCAACATATATAAACAAGAGGCACTCTATTGATTCTATATAGTCATTCATATAATCATATGCACAAGTGTTCATGCAGCAAATGAAGTTACTTACACATGACACACCAGTGAGTGGAATCCCTGTTTGCTATGTAAGTATTTAATGGAGGCGCATTGATGGTAAGGACTATAACCAAACATTTTTGAAAAGTTTGATGCAAATGGGAAAAAAAAAAATAGAATTTGAACAAAAAATGCTATATTTTCATGGACCACAATTATATTTAAAACCCTCTAGCGCCTTTTTAAAAAATGAAGGGTAGGAATTGAGTAATGTTATTTGTACAATTGAATTTTGACAATTGGGGCGACAACTGTGATATTTGGTTATTAATCACGTTCAGTGGATGGTTAATGGATGTAATAAGATGTTATAACTCATTAATCAATCACGCATACATATATTGTCACTTGTAAATAACCCTGTGATAGAACGGGGTGCTATATAGTATAGTACATGCAAAGACAACATCAAGTAATAGAAAAAAGTAACAAAAAAAAATCGGGCCACATCCGTCCCATTGCAGGTCAATCATATCAGGTCATCTAATTTTTGGATCAGATTGGGCCGTAATAATATCAAGTTTGTCACTTGTAAATAACCCTGTGATAGAACGGGGTGCTATATAGTATAGTACATGCAAAGACAACATCAAGTAATAGAAAAAAGTAACAAAAAAAAATCGGGCCACATCCGGCCCATTGCAGGTCAATCATATCAGGTCATCTAATTTTTGGATCAGATTGGGCCGTAATAATATCAAGTTTGAATTTTTAAAACACAATCCATTCAATTTGTGTTATGTTAATCGAGTCGACCCATTTCTCTAGACCAAATTCGATACATCAAGAATCGACAAAGAACGTGGGGTCCCTAAACTTGAAAAGGACTACTGTGCAAATCTGAAAAAGAGCATCATGTTTGGTAGTTAGGGAATCTTAAAACTTATTAACTCAACTAGTTTGAAAAATAAAAAAAATAAGAATAGTTCATTTATTTAATGTGTATAAAACAGCGTAAAACCTAAGTCGGGGGATAAGTGAAATAAACGACGAAATAAACGACAAAGTCGATTATGGAGCTGAGATATTAGGAGAGGTTGATGTAGCAGATAGGACAAAGAGTCTGGCCTTAAATTCTAGTGGTCGGGAATTTTCAAGTGAAATGACCAAAATACCCCTAAGCTTAACCAAATAGACGTTGAGTTAAATTTTAACCATGGTTAAGGAACCAAGGTTTGTTCTTGCGGTCTGAAATCAGTCACACCTCCCATGGATTCTTGACCACATGATTTTAACCATAGTTATCAAAGTAACCCTAGTTAAGTTAAGTATTAACTATGGTTAATCATATATTAATTAAATAATCCCAAAACCCATTAATTCAATTCCTAAAAACCAAACAAAGCCTAAGGTCTGCCCTATTTATACCCCTTGAATCCGCCGCTTCCCCTTCCCCATTTTTATTCTCTTCATCTTCTTCATTTTCTTCCTATTTGCACTTTGCTCCAAAAACTCATAAGAACACCAAAACCCCACCGAAAGGATGGCACTCTTCCTTGCTGAAACCCGAAAAACTTTCTACATTAAAGTTGTTCCTCTTTATCTCTTCTTTCCAACGAGTGAAAGATCATCAAAAACGGATAATTATATTGGGAGATATGCCCAAATTACCAAAACTTCCCAAAATTCCCAGCATCATACGAGAACAGTGGAAAGAAGACTCTTTAGGCCCCTGTTCTGATCTGAATCAAATATAACCTTCAACATCAAAGTTGTTCCTACCCTTCTTATATTTCGAACAAGCCAAAGTTTGTAATTTTTGGATCAGCATATCATGAGATACACTCACAAAACCACCACATCCTCAAAGCTGTCTCAAAAGCTTTCATTTTGAACCAAGCTTGTATTGATCATTTTCTTCATTTCTTCAATCTTCAAGAGGTATAACCTCATCAACTTACTTATCTAAGCCTTCTTCTTCATTTATTTTACAAGTTTATGCCATGATCATCATTTTAAATTCCTAGATCTAGAATCTTGTAAAATCTCTAGGAAATTATAGAAAAATCCTATGATCATGAAACCAAATTCTATGATCTTGTAATCATGTCTATATTGTATATGTAGAAGCATGAGATCAAACAAAATCTCCTTCCTATTCTTCCAAGCTTGGCCGAACCTATGTATAATAGGAGGAAGAATGTTTTGTTTCAATTTCTATCATTTAACACTTGATCTAGTCTATTCAATACTTCTACTTGCTAGATCTAACAACTTGAAATCAAAATCAATCCCTTGCTATTTTCTTTCAAAGAGGCTGAAACCTAACTCATGTGAGTTAGATGGATTTTCTTCAAGTTCTTGACTTATGATCATTGATTATGTCTTCCTAGTACTTAAGGATCATTGATCCATGAGTATGTGAAATTTTGAAATCTCTAGCTTGATTAACCTATGTTGGTCGAACCTAAGTATATAGGTTAGAGGAGATTTTATTTTATTTTTTAACTTTTTGTGTTGTGATTTACTGTGAAGGATAATTGTTGTGGATTATACTAAGTTGTGAGGTGGAATTAGAAACGAATCTGAAGGAAAATTTCGAGAGGAAAACTGTAACTTCAAGAGGTAAGAGGAGATTGCCTGAGGGATTTTTCTGATGACTACGTGCTATCAAGTTGTTGGTTTGTATGATTTATCTGGGGTTGTGGTGTTTGGTTTATGGTTGTGGTACTTGATTAAAGTTGTGTTATTTATCTGTGTTTGTTTATCTGCATTTAATTATTTATTTGCAGTTATATCTTATAATGTTGTGATGCATGATCTGCTCGAGAATATTATTATGATGTTGTTGTTGATTGTTGTTTGAGAAGCCTGATAGTGGTCAGTGCCCAATCAATTAACCAGATAAAAGCTTTAAGAAGCTTTATAAATAATATTCAATGTTTATGAGAGAAATATTGGAATATAATCTTGATGAAATATTTTATTTGGAAAAATAAGGAATATTTGAAAATAATATTATTTTAATGATTTACCAGTGTAAAAGTAAATTATGAGTCACAGTGAGGACGTAACCGTGAAATTATTTTCGTACTGCTAATTTTTACGTAAGAAATTCCGTAATATTATGAAAAGTTATTTTATGAAATTAATTTTCGGAAATAACTTAATTGTGTATGTTTTCTGTTATGTCTTACATGTAGCTATTATGTTAAATCCATATATTGGCGGCTCACCCTTACAAATATATCAGGTTTATTCTAGACTACAGTAGTACTTTGGTACACTAGCATGGATAAAGCAAAGGAATTCACTAAGTCATTCGAGGACTTAACTTATAGATGCTTGAAGAAGTGTTCGTTAGTGGGAATGTCACGAGAGTATTTCAAATAACTGTTTTATAGAGTGACCAGCTTAGGAATTTTGGTTGAGTTGTGTAATTAAAAAGGTATTTAACTGTGAGATTGTAAGTTAGTCTTTGTTATAATTTTCTCTTTTTTGAAAATGAGACTTTTTGAGAAAACAGTGTATGTCGTGGCAACCTTGTTATGAATGCATGTGTAAAGATATTTAATATGACTTCACTACTTTAATTTGTGTATCAAGTTTAGAGCTTTCCGCCGCAGAAAATTTTTACACCCGAGTTTTCTTCCTTATAATAAATTAATTTTGCGAAAGCAACCAGCAAATAGAATTTTTAATTTATTTCTGCACGTATTATGAAGCAATGCCCAAGGGGGATGTTACATTAGTGGTATCAGAGCTGGTCGAGTCTTTCGGGAATCTTGGGAAATAGTTCTGTTATGTTTTTGTTGTGTGATCTCTGGTTGGTTCTTGGTTGAATTGTTTCCTGGTCGAAACAATGTGTTTTGACACATAAATATGTGTTTAAATGAGTCTCTAGTCGAGTTCAGAACTTGTGAGAGCTCATGTTTAGTATATAGTAGGATGTTGAGTTTTTGATTGATCTAGCTTTTAGATTCAGTCAAATCTCCATCGTTTCGGGTAGAATATCGTCTACGAAGTTAGCCGAGTTAGACCACATGAAATGGAATTTTTGGTCCATTACTTGATATGTTCGTCATCATCCTTATCGATGATGTTTTCGTTTACTGTAAGAGTTACGAGAAGTATGAGGAATCCATGAGTCAAGTGTTACGGATCCTACGCGAGAAGAGTTATCGCGAAGTTACCTAAGTACGAGTTGGCTCGATGAGGTGAAAATTCTTAGGGCCTGCGATCCCAAATGAGCATTTGTACTCACACTCCTAAATAACTCTCAGTGTATTAGACATTTGAGTGGGTTGGTTTGATAGTATCCTTTGGTCTGGATAATTTCATATTCTATTGAAAGATTTGTTATGACTATTTCTTGAGTTATAACCCGAACGACTTGTTGATAATGGAAGTTTCTTGATGAAACTTAGTCTAACCACTTTTACTTTTGGTAAATGTGATCCAGTCTGATTTTTGGCCAGACTGTTCTCCTTTTAAAAATTATCGTTTTGTAAATTTCGTGTACGAAGAATGAATTCCCTTGGAGTTCAGAACTGTTTATCTTTGATTTTCTAATCAACTGGAAGTTCTTGTGAAAGAAGGAACTTTAATTAGAGTCATGGTTGTAAATATGTATTAACTATGCATTTTTACACTTACGAACCTATTAAAGAATCTTTTTACATACCGGATATTCCTGTATTCTTTTCAGATTGATGAAATTCTTTCTTATACTTTCTTGTGAAAGTCAGACTTTGGGTTTGAAAAATCCTGTCTAGTTTCAAGTCACAAAATTTCGAGGACGATTTTTTTTAAGAGGGGTAGTATGTAACAGCCCGACTTTTCGGCTTTCTAATATCGGCAATAATTATATAAATGATTATATTTTTATCCGAGACTTAGAAAATGACTTTGGATAAAATAAAATCATTTCCCTATCATACTTATTTTTAGAAGGTTACGGGGAAATTTTGGGATAAAAATTCAGACGGAAACCGGTCTGCGTTTTCCGCATTTTCACTGACTGTAAGATTTTACTGATCAGAAACCCTAATTTCGACTCGGGAACGAAACCATTAGGTTTTATATTTTGTCTGGATGAATTTCCACATTTTGGAAAAAGTCGTTAGGAATAAAATAATATTATTTTATTTGGGCGTAATCGTTAAGAAAACACGTAAAACTTAAGTCGGGGGATAAGTGAAATAAACGATGAAGTCGATTATGGAGCTGAGATATTAGGAGAGGTTGATGTAGCAGAGAGGACAAAGAGTCCGGCCTTAAATTCTAGTGATTGGGAATTTTCAAGTGAAATGAGCAAAATACCCCAAAGCTTAACCTAACAGACGTTGAGTTAAATTTTAACCATGGTTAAGGAACCAAGGTTAGTTCTTGTGGTCTAAAATCAGCCACACCTCCCATGAATTCTTGACCACACGATTGTAACCATAGTTAGCAAAATAACCCTAGTTAAGTTAAGTATTAACTATGGCTAATCATATATTAATTAAATAATCCCAAAACCCATTAATTCAATTCCTAAAAACCAAACAAAGCTTAAGATCTACCCTATTTATACCCCTTGAAACCGCAGAATCCCCTTCCCCATTTTCTTCTCTTCATCTTCTTCATTTTCTTTCTATTTGCACTTTGCTTCAAAAATTCATAAGAACACCAAAACCCCACCGAAAGGATGACACCCTTCCTTGCTGAATCCCGGAAAACTTTCTACAGGAAAGTTGTTCGTCTTTATCTCTTATTTCCAACGAGAAAAAGATCATCAAAAACGGATAAGTATATTGGGAGATATACCCAAATTACCAAAACTTTCCAAAAATCTCAGCATCATACGAGAACAGTGGAAAGAAGGCCCTTTACGCCCCTGTTATCATCTGAATCAAATAACACCTTGAACATCAAAGTTGTTCCTCCCTTTCTTATATTTCCAACAAGACAAAGTTTGTAATTTTTGGATCAGCAGATTGTGAGATACACTCACAAAACCACCACATCCTCAAAGCTGTCTCAAAAGCTTTCATTTTGAACCTAGCTTGTATTGATCATTTTCTTCATTTCTTCAATCTTCAAGAGGTATAACCTAATTACCTTACTTATCTAAGCCTTCTTCTTAATTTATTTTACAAGTTTATGCCATGATCATCATTTTAAATTCCTAGATCTAGAATCTTGTAAAATCTCTAGGAAATTGTAGAAAAATCCAATGATCATGAAACCAATTTTTATGATCTTGTAATCATGTCTATATTGTATATGTAGAAGCATGAGATCAAACAAAATATCCTTCCTATTCTTCCAAACTTGGTCGAACCTATGTATAATAGGAGGAAGAATGTTTTATTTCAATTTGTATCATTTAACACTTGATCTAATCTATTCAATACTTCTACTTGCTAGATCTAAAAAATTGAAATCAAAATCAATCCCTAGATATTTTCTTTCAAAGAGGCCGAAACCTAACTCATGTGAGTTAGATGGATTTTCTTCAAGTTCTTGACTTATGATCATTGATTATGTCTTCCTAGTACTTAAGGATCATTGATCCAAGAGTATGTGAAATTTTGACATCTCTAGCCTGATTAACCTATGTTGGCCGAACCTAAGTATATAGGTTAGAGGAGATTTTAATTCATTGTTTAACTTGTTGTGTTGTGATTTACTGTGAAGGATAATTGTTGTGGACTGTACTAAGTTGTGAGGTGGAATCAGAAACGAATCGGAAGGAAAATTTTGAGAGGAAAACTATAACTTCAAGAGGTAAGAGGGGATTGCCTGAGGGATTTTTCCGATGGCTATGTGCTATCAAGTTGTTGGTCTGTATAATTTATTTGTGGTTGTAGTGTTTGGTTTATGGTTGTGGTGCTTGATTAAAGTTGTGTTATTTATCTGGGTTTGTTTATCTGCATTTAATTATTTATTTGCAGTTATATCTTATAATGTTGTGATGCATGATCTGCCTGGGGATATTATTATGATGTTGTTGTTGATTGTTGTTTGAGAAGCCTGACAATGGTCAGTGCCCAATCAATTAACCAGATAAAAGTTTTAAGAAGCTTTATAAATAATATTCAATGTTTATGAGAGAAATATTGGAATATAATCTTGATGAAATATTTTATTTGGAAAAATAAGGAATATTTGAAAATATTATTATTTTTATGATTTAGTAGTGTAAAAGTAAATTATGAGTTACAGTGAGGACGTAACCGTGAAATTATTTTTTGTACTGCTAATTTTTACGTAAGAAATTCCGTAATATTATAAAAAGTTAATTTATGAAATTAATCTTCGAAAATAACTTAATTATGACTTTAGAAAATTATTTAAGTGGAAAAATCTATGATTTGGCTTAAATGACTTTAAAAATGTTTAACGACGGTAATTTGGAGATAGTGTTCTTACGGTGTTTTGGACTTCGTGTCCTATGGACTTTGTGTCCTAATTATGGTGTAAATAACGTTATTCAAAGTGAACATTGTTTTCTATTACCACGAACCTAAGCCTGATGCATTAGTCAAGGGGTTTCGTGATTGAGCACTCGGACTTTGAGTCCTGTGCTCATGATGAAAATCTTAAGATATTAAAAATGGTGAATGGTCGGAAGCTTTTGAGCTTCAGCAATGGAATATTGAACACAAATAAAAGTGTCCAGAACAATTGTTTTTACATGCATTCATTTGGCAGACTTGCCTACAGCATTAATATGGATATCTTGGTGGATGAGATGTTCAAGACGGTGCCAATTTTATTCTGGATATCTTGGTGGACTAGATGTTCAAGATGGTGACCCTGGATATCTTAATAAGATAAGGTATTCAAGATGGTGACTCTGGATATCTTAATGGTAAGGTATTCAAGATGGTGTGCCTTATTTGGCAATCGAGCTTGATAAACTCATTTTTGTATGGTGTTGGGATATCTCCAGAGATTAAGTATGAAATTAGATGACATATATGAAGTATTCATGCATAGTTTTCAAATGATGATGTTTGGGGTGCGAAACCTATTGATAAACTACTTGCCTGTTTATGAATGCTTATGTTTTTATGAAAATGTATATGTGTATGTTTTCTGCTATGTCTCACATGTAACTATTGTGTTAAATCCATATATTGACATCTCACCCTTACAAATATGCCAGCTTTATTCTAGACTACGATAGTACTTTGGTACACTAGTACGGATGAAACGAATGAATTCACTAAGTCATTCGAGGACTTAACTTATAGATGCTTGAATAAGTATTCGTTAGTGGGAATGTCATGAGGGTATTTCAAATAACTGTCTTGTAGAGTGACCAGCTTAGGAATTTTGGTTGAGTTGTATAATTAAAAAGGTATTTAACTGTGAGATTGTAAGTTAGTCTTTGTTATAATTTTCTCTGTTGAAAATGAGACTCTTTGAGAAAACAGTGTATGTCGTGGCAACCTTGTTATGAATGTGTAAAGATATTCAATATGACTTCACTACTTTAATTTGTGTATCATGTTTCTAGAGCTTTCCGTTAAAGAAAATTTTTACACCCGAGTTTTTTGCCTTATAATAAATTAATTTTATGAAAGCAACCAACAAATAGAATTTTTAATTTATTTTCGCACGTATTATGAAGTAATGCCCAAGGGGGGTGTTACAGCGCCCCGTGAGGATTTACTGGCCCCACGAAACAGAGAAGGAAATATGAAGGGTTACATGTCTCACCCCATGAGACAGGCCTCGCCCCGCGAGAAGATGAAATCTGGGCTGGTCTGGATTTTTAATCTCGCCCCGCGAGAGTGAGTTTTGGCCGATTAGTATAAAAGCTTGTGTTTAGATCCGAATTTGATACCTAATTCTAGTTTTTGAGAGCCGCGTCTCCCATAGTGATAGTTCTGAATTCTTTTTATGTTTATACTCAAATTCTTGGTGATTCTATATGCTATGAGAAACTAATCCTCTTTTCTAAGGAATCGACGTAGCCGCACATGACAACATAGTGATATTTGTCATGTTTTCAATTCATTTATTCTTATTCTTTGCTTCTTAATTCTAAATTGTATGTGTTAATCAAAAGAGCTCGTGATTAACTAGCCAAGCGTAATGAGTTTGACAAGAGATTCATGGTTTAGGGTCTGAATTAAGAACACAAGTTGATCATTGATAGAGATATAATAGGAGACTTGTGAAATCGATATAGGGAACCAAGATCTTAATGAAGTCTTGCATGTTAATCATCATAGAGATATAGTTGATTAGTGTGTAAGGTTGTTTTCTTTTGCTCTTGAAGGAGGCATAATTTAGGGTTCCTGGTTGTCATAGAAATTGAATTAGGAATAGATAAATAATCACATCTAGATCTAGGCTTGATTGTGTAGATGAAATCGTGACCTTAGATTCTCCCAACCATCTTTGAAATCTGGTTATCTATTATGATTCTGTTTTGATTTGATTCTGATTTGTTAGTTAATTACTAAATCTTCATTGATCTCATCATATCTCTCTTTCCATTGACTTTGTCAAACGTAATTATCTATTTGAATTTAGATAAATTGGTCACCCAATCCCCGTGTTCGATACTCAGTTTCTTACGATTTTATTATTACTTGTTTCGATCCGGTACACTCATCGAAACCCATCAATAATCATTTCATAAAGTAGTCCGTAATCATAATTAGTAATAGTATAATGACTAAAGTCAACGACTTACTTCACAATGGACACCCTATTTGATATTTCATTGTTAGTGTCTTAGATGTATAATTGGGCAAATTTAGTCCGTGAGCCCAGTAGTGGATGCAAGCTACCAATTTAGTGGCAATTCTCAACACCCCCCCACCCCAGTTGTGAATGAGAACATCAAATTAAAATCTTGTTCAATGGGGGAAATTATAACTGCATAATTTTTAATTACGCTGTTTAATCGGTTAAAATATAATTAATTATATTTTAATCTGAGAGTTAGAAAGTGATTTTAAATAAAATAAAATCATATTCATAGTCTCTCTTATGGTAGAAGGTTACGGTGAAATTTTGGGTTTAAAACTCAGACGGAAACCAGTCTGCGTTTTTTTACCGACAGTATAATTTTATACCGACAGAAAACCCTAATTTGACCCGAAACTGAAATTTGTAGATTTTTTTTATATTTTTTGCGTGAGGAATTATATTTTCCAAATTTTTGATCAGAAGTAAAATATTATGTTTATTCGGACGAATTTTGGTAAAAGTTCAGACGGAAAACAGTCGGTGTTTTCACTGACACTAAGATTTTAATGATCAGAAAACCTAATTTTGACTCGTGAATGAAATGATTTATATTTAAATCATATTTCTAACGAGTTTGGTTGTTTTGAAAATTTTCAACCGAAAATGAAATATTATGCTTTTACGCGGGCATAAACCCTAATCGGGAAACCAACGGAGTTGAAAACGGAACTGCAGAGACCCGTCAAGATATCGGGACAACAATTCATACACGATGACTAATGGAGGATTAGTCACCAAGCATTTATGAGCATTAAATGCTAGTAATCATGACTTTTGGGTAAAATGACCAAAATACCCCTAAGCTTTCGCGGTTATTAACATGACACATCTACGCACTTTTAACCACTCATATTACATGGTCCTAAACCTCCCACATATCTCTCCAATTTCGTGCAGCCACATTCCATAAACCATACCTATTTCATTTTGCTTTCGTTTCATCATTTTCCTGTCAAAAACCGAAATCGGGTAAATAACGGAGCTGCGTACGGGGTTTCCGGGAACCACTAACGGATTGAATCGACGAGTCATGGATGACTCATTAGATGTGGCCCAAAATCAGCCACACCTCCCTTCATTCTGCACCAAGTATTTTAACCAAACCATGGTTACAAATTAACTCTAGTTAGGTTATTATAACCATAGTTAAGTTATTATATTATTTTCTAAACTTAACCTATGTCAACTAACCTAACCTTGGTTCATTTTTAACATTAAACAACTCATTTCCATCACTCCCTCACCAAAAGCCACAGCCCAAACCCCTCCCACACTTAACCAAAATTTCATTTTCTCTCCTAAGTCATTTTGCTCACCAAGAACACCAAGAACATCCTTTGTGTTCTTGAGAAGTTCTTCATTTCTCATCAAGTTCTTGATCAAAACTATTCATTCCAAGGTGAGTAATCCCTTCCTCATCATCTTAGCTTCATTTATCATGCATCAAATCTTCATTTTCATCAACTTTTCACAAAACTCCATTTCTAGATCTAGAACTTCAAATAATTCTAGAAAATTGTAGAAAAATAATTTTAATGTGAAACCAATTTCTATGATCCTTATATGACTTCTACTTTAATCATATAAGAGTATGTAAGAAAAATAATTTTCCTTCCTATTTTTATATATATGACCGAATCTAAGTATTGGTGGGCAAATGAGATTTTGTTCAACTTTTAACTTAGATGAAGTTTTTTATAAGCTATCTAGGGTTTCTATGTTCTAAATCTAAGAGTTTAAAATAAAAAGAAATTCCTAACCCTATTTTCTAGTGTTGGCCGAAATTGGGTTCATATAAACAAAATAAGTTTTCTTCAATCTTTAACTAGATCATGATTTGTATCAACTATTTAAGGTGCATAGGTTCTAGATCCAACAGTTTGTGAGAAAATGGAATTTCTAGCCTAGTTTTCTTATTATGGCCGAAACCCTCACCATAGAGGTTAGAGGATTTTGTTTCATATTTTTGAATTGTAACACTTGATTTATGTTAGTTAATACTCTAGGAACTAAGATCCAAGAGATGGAGTTCAGAAAATAACCCTAGCCTATTTTTGATATCATGGCCGAACCTAGCATGAATTATTAATAGTTGGTTTTTGTTTGATTTATTTGTGTTATGTTGTTTTGGTTGAAGGTTAACCATTAACTGTGGTAGAGGAACGAGGATCGAAAAGTTCGGGAATTCGGTGATAAGTTCAGGTGGGGGAAAGGATCACTCTGTCGTCGGAATCGATAAGTAGTATATTATATAATATTTGTGTAGGGCGACCTAAACCCTACTAGTAGTCGAGTAATCGACAAGACCAAAATCACATTGGAAACCTTTTATGTAAAACCAATGGTGATTCAGGGATTGTAGGTTTATCGACGTTAGGATGATTTTAGATTGTTTATGGTTGATTTGACTTTATTATCATTATTAATTGATATTGTGTTATTTTGGTGATATTGGAATATGTTGTTGATATTGTGTTATGCATGGCGGATTTTAAGCAAAGATATATATTGTTCGGGAGATAATTGTTTGGGTGTGAGGATAATGGTGACTTAGAGGTGCCTAACCTCAATGAGTTATTTTAAAGAGGAAGGGTGACATAGAATATGTGTTAAGGCTTTGATGGAAGGTTAAGGCACTATGATGTTATTAATATGGGTTAGTGATATTCATGTGCATACGTTGTTGTTCACAACCGTATATTTGGAATATACGAGGTCAAGAGTTCTCGTTAGACCGTTCCACCTTAGAATTTAAGTTGTGTAACTATAGTGTCATTGCTATGCATGAGCACCCTTGATAGAGATGAGAGAGAACTAGGGTGTGCATCGACGGTACTGTGCTGCTATAGTGTCATTGCTTTGCATGAGCATTCTCATTATGGATGAGAATGTGCACCGGCATGGGAACACGTCACCTGGACGACTGACTGACATTCCTAACGAGGAATCTGTGACATGATTAGAGGATGCTACATTAATTTGAGGATGATTTGTTAGTTATGTATGTTGATTGTCTGGGACATTTATTGTATGATATGCTATGACTCTTTTCCGCTTTTGATGATAGAAATGTTTCATATCCCCTATATCTTTCTGTGTGTTGTATTTTATTTCTGATGCGATCATACGAGAAGACCCGATGGAGGAACCAGTTGCTGAGGAGTTAGATGGAACTCCGTATGAACCAGAGGCGGGATGACGAGCTGTGGAATCCAGCAATGTAGTTTAGTGTCTAGGGCCAGTGAGTCTTATAAGATGTTTTATTTTTCGTTGATTATAAGCAGTCTGTATAACTAAATACCTGTGCGGGATCTTACTGATAGGATACTCTAAACAACATTTTGGTAATGTAATGAACAAACATGTGTGTATTTATATATTATAACTTTGGTGTGTTTAATTTGTAGAAGTTATATGGTTAGTAATTAAGTTTTTATTTTTTTTACATATTTTCAACGATAAGCACGCGATAAATAAATAATATGGTTTTAATCTAATAATACAATGGGGCACAACGGGGTGTCTCATAAATCTATTTGGAGCTTAGCCATTCCTCCTTCTAGATCATTTCTTTTATGGAGATTGTTTTATAAAAAGTTACCAACTGATGACAATTTGCAATTGAGATGTTGCATAATGGTATCTATGTGTAGTCTATGTAACAGGTGCACTGAGACAGTCTCCCACTTGTTTTTAGAATGTCTATATGCTGTATTTCTTTGGAATTGGTTAAGACATATGTTGCATTGTGCTATTGACCTATCTTCTGTTTCTAGCTGTTTTAGTATTTGTTGCAGGAACTAGAGCACTTAACTGAAATGTGGTACTTGCCGCTGTCATCCATGTTATATGGGCTATATGGAGCTGCAGAAATAAGTGCAGATTCGAGAATATATTCATTTCAGTCGAAAGATCAATTGTGTTGATCAAAGTAACTGTTATGAATTCTGGAAATTTGTCTCATGGCACAATGTACTCAACAATTGAAGAGTTTACTATCTTGAAAGCCTTATCTATTAAATATAATGCTCGACCATCACCTTTAATTAAGCAAATAGACTAGTACCCTCCAATGTGCATCTGGACAAAGTGTGATTCTGATGGTGCAGCAAAGTGATCTCCTGGAGTAGCCTCTTGTGGAGGGATTTTTCGAGATTTTAGCACATCTGTTATGGGATGTTTTGCAGTAAACTTTGGTATTGCCTCATCTATGATTGCTGAACTCAATGGAGCTATGATGGCCATTGAATATGCATATACTAGAGGTTGGAGGAAACTATGGTTAGAATATGATTCAATCATAGTTGTTACAGCATTTGATAATGGAAAATTGGTGCCTTGGAAATTAAGAAACCGATGGAAAAATTGCATTTATTTGACTTCAAAAATGCATTTTATAGTTTCTCATATACATAGGAAAGGCAACACCTGCGCAGATAAGTTGGCAGCCTATGGAGCTTCTTATCCTGAAATTGCTTGGCGGGATTCAATCCCAAATTTCATTAGGGAGGATTTTTTAGGAATATGTTTGGTCTTCCAAAATATACATTTAAATAATTGTATTGCTTTTAATTTTCATGTGTTAGGCTTTATGTTCCCCATGTTTTTTTTATTGTATTTTTTCTTATTTATTTTTAAATACAATTGTGATATGCTGCAAATGATAGATGAAGTCTAAGGTGCCAACCTAATTGGGATGTTATACTTTATTTGATGCCTCTGCATATCACTATTCTTGCTTTTTTTTAGAAAAAAGAACATCAAATTGAATGATCATATGTTCTCCAAGAAGAACTAGCTTCTATCATCAATTTCGTGAAATAGATCTCTCAAAGGTTGTGGAAGATGCATAAATAGACAAAGTTGTATCTTTCCTAGCTTGCATGCAACAAAATTAAAATTAAACCCTGGAGTTGTAAGATTCCCTCTTTTTTTGACTCACTTTCCAAATACCACATCATAGCGTCACAATGTTGACATTCTCATGATGGATCACCAATGTCACGGTAATCTTCAGTAGTGCAAAGCTCATAAATATTGATACAAAGGTATTACATATAATAAAGATATAATTAAAAATCATAAATTATTTAACACGCTTTTGTTTTCTAAACAACATTGTTTCCATAAACAACTTTAAAAAACAGAGCAAATATAATGTGCAAGAAAAAATTCAATATATTTTAAAATAGCAATACATAATATTAAAAGCTTAAATCTGAGTATGAAGACTTGAGTATGAAGCTTAAAATTAAATATATATTTTTAAATAGCAATACATACTGCTTCTTAAGAAAATATACAATGATGATCTTCATGAAACAAATCGTGTTAAGCATGGAGTAGATAGTATATTAACTATACATATCACATTAATAAATTATAAATCAATACTATCTTCAGACCATATTAATAACAAATTCAGAAGCTATCACTAACATATATGAAAATGGTCTAAATACCATTAGTAGTATCAAATAATGGGCACTACGTCATATTTGAGATTTAATAGCGCACACTTTTTCAGCAAGAGGGGCTCTAAAACAATGCACGGAAGTATTTAATAACGCTGATCCATAGAACCATTACAAAATTATAAATCTTTAATAACGTTTCACCGATAAAACTCTATCTTTACTCCATAAGCTATTTTGACAAAAAGCGTTCTTTATCACATACATCATTAATAGCACACAACCGGGGAAGTGTGACACCCTATACCCTACATACTTTAAATATAAAAAAAAGCATATTAAATAGATAAATAATTAGTTTATCGTAAAAAGGTAGTAGACATTAAGTATAACTAACAACCGTGGAAAAGAAACATACACTACTACAGAAAATGGCTTTAGTAACACACATTTAATAGCGTTTCTTACTGAAACACTATTGAAAAGGATACGGAAGACTTTTAATAGTGCTTCCTCAAGCAAGCACTATCTTAGGTTAGGAATAATATAGCTCTTCGTCAAGGAAGCGCTATTAAAATTTGATGGGTTAGAATACATAGCGCTTCCTTGTGGAAACACTATCTATTTTGAACCCTTAGATAGCGTTTCCTTAAAGAATCCTGTCTATTCATTATCTAAGATAGCGCTTTTCCAAGAAAACGCTATCTATTTATTACCCTAAAAGTAAAATTGTTCTCTCCCACTCACTTTTCCCTTGATCCCAAAAATTTCGCTCGATAGACTTTTCACGCGACCCACTCTCAGTCACAACTCACCACATCCTTCTCGTTTGCGCCGTCTCCCTTGTTTGAGCATCTCCTGGAGACCACCGTACATCTTCTATGCCGCCGTCCTCGTCCTCACCACCATATCACCCGTCCTAGTTTGTCGCTGCTCTTCTCCTCCCAAATATTTGGTTTGAGATTAGAGAGAAGAAGAAAATGGCGAAACCAAGCGCTAACGATTCAGAGCTCCAGCGAGCTTGCAAGACTGCGATTAAGGGCACTAAACAGAGGATCGTGTTGTCGCTCTGTGGGAAAATCTACCAAGCTTGGTCGTCAAATGGCTAAGCCTAGGGTTCTCACTCTCTCCAGTATGCATCTTTCTTTTTCCAATGCTCGACCTAACCTTCTTTCTCCATTGTTCCAATCGCACCTCCTTGTGCAACTGCACCAACCACTTGTTTATGTAATTGTCAAATGAAAATGCTAGGATCTTAATTTTGCTTTGTTTTGTTTGTTTACTCGTATTGGATCTAATTCACTCGTTTTGTTGTTCGTTACTTGCTTTTGCAGCCTCTCAGACTCGAAATCAAGGTGTGTGTAGCCGAGAAATGTTTGATTTCTGTGAATTAGATTTCTCGACAATCAATCTACCAGGAACACCATTTCACACCATCAACAAAGGTGCTCTTCTCTTAAAGGACAACCCGAACCCAAATTCTTTCTTGCGTGGCATTTTGCCTATTCTTGATTGGGGCCAAAACTATATAGTAACCAAATTCAGAAACGATTTACTTGCAGGCCTAACTATTGCAAGTCTCTGCATTCCTTAGGTATAAGTATCTAATTGCATAATTAAAACATATATGTGTGTGGGTGTGCGCACTCGTGTGTGTGCTTTTTTTTGTGTAACTCAACTCACACAGTTTATGTTTAAATGTAGAGCATTGGGTATGCGACTTTAGAAAAGCTTGATCCGGAATATGGCCTCTGTAAGTCACTTTATTTCAATTTTTTTTATTACATGTAATGTTTTGAAATAGAGTTGAAATCAATCTTATGCTAAAAAGAATTATTCGATACACGTGTGGTGCCACCTCTTATCTATGCTTTAATGGGAACATCAAGAGAAATAGCAATTAGACCTGTGGCAGTGGTATCTTGTCATCTATGATTCAGAATTTAACAGACCTTGCTACCGATCCTATTGGTTACAAAAAGCTTGTTTTCACTGCTACTCTCTTTGCTGGTATCTTTCAGGCTGCGTTTGGAATCTTCAGGTGGGTATGCTATGAAATAATGATTGTTATTTATTTCTGAGGCTCTTTAGTGTTAACGTTACCAAATAATTATAGGTTGGGGTTCCTTGTGGATTTTCTGTCATATGCTGCTATTGCTGGATTCATGGCTGGAGCAACTATAGAAATTGGTCTTCAACAGCTGAAGGGACTATTTGGGATCATTCATTTTACAAACAAAACAAATATAATCTCTGTCATGATGTCTGTCTGGGAATCGGTTCATCATCCTGTTTGTTACTCCTCTTATCCATTTAGTTATGCTTTTTTTCCCTTAGTTTTGCTTTTATAGCCATCGGTTGGAGAACATTTATTCTCATTGGAGAATTATTACAAAGGACTTGCGTGTTGTGATCATTAGATAACATGCTGCCATAGAATTTTAACCAAAAAAAAAATCATAAAATATCTCACGAACACTTGTATTTGTTTAACTGCAGTGGAACCCGCAATTTTTTTTTCTGGGATGTTCGTTCTTCATTTTCATCCTATTTACAAGATTTCTGGTGAGTGATAGTAATAATACAAAGAAGTAATTCTCTCGTCTTTCTGAACCATTCATGTTAAAATATAATATTTATCTAATAGCTATTAGTTCAATGCATGTTTTTTGATTTACTAGTTCAATGCCTGTTTACCAATTTATCAAGGTACATTATTATTTTCTTAGATAATATTGTTTGCTTAATTTAACTCCTTGTGCATCTCATAATCAATTTATGCTTGTGAGGACCTGGATTTTATGATGAATGTCTTAACCCAACACAGTGATGTCATCATTGTTTTTCTTGCCATATGTTTATATGGCCAGGAACTTGTTCTTGCTAGTGTCCTTTAGAATGGATCTTTTAATTATGTGTTGGGCTGTGTTCCTCTGAATACATACTTTAAATAAAATATGGAAAGAAAAACGATGATGACATACCTGAAGATTGCATCCTATTTATCATACATGCAGTGGTTTGTGCTTGTGTTTGCTTGCTTTGCAGTTTTAGTTCCATTTCAGTGCCTCAACCAGCAAGAGGTGCTGACTCTCTGTTTTCGATTTCGATTTCCATTTCTATTGGTTCAGTTTTGTTAGATTGTTTATGCGATTTCTAGTGTGACTGTTGAAGTTTTTTGATTTAGTTCAAGTAGTTTGTACAATTTTTGAACTGATTTAGTTTTCTTTGAAATAATTTCAGCAGTTTCTAGTTGGTTTATACGGTTGCTGCAAGTTGTAAAACAATCAATTAAAATGGGGAATTGTTTGAACTCATTGTTTGGCTTTTGTGGGATAATGATAGACAGTAGATCACCTTTGTTGAAGTATGCTTCCAAAAGATTTGGTCCAAATGACTTGATGATTAAGGAAAGGCTCAGATATTCAAGTTTGTAACTATAATTATATATTTGGTTGATGAGTGCTTTGTGCTCTTTAATCTTTACTATTACTTTTTATGTTTGTATCTGGGAAAAATTAAATTAGCGGGGATGTGTGAATTATCACATCCGAGATTCTTCCAACTGTGAAAGCACTTGGTGCAATTATACGGTACAATAATAGGAAAATAAAACTGAAAAGAAGAGACAATTAATTAAGGGAGTGTTCTAGGGGGTGGGATAGCTCAATATAATTAAGTGGTTATAGAGCTAAGGGTATAAGGTGTTGAAGGTGTTGGAGGTCCAAGGTTAAATCCTTAGTAAGAGAGAAAAAATTAACAACTAACATACTAACATTTGCCTATAAAAAAAATAAAAAAAATAAAGGAAGTGTTCTAGCTGATCAGGATGTCATAGACACTTCAAACGCAAGCTAGAAGTGAAAATCATATATAGTAAGTGCATGTATTAGAACAGCAAGGCCATATAATTAACAAATAGGGTAAATCTTGAAAACTGGACTACCAACCCCAACCAAACACTACCTAATACAATGGTTGTAACACCCTACTTTTTATTTTCCGATTTTTATTTTTTCAGTAAAAAATATTTTCGCTGTATTAACCGATATAAATGTATTTATTTATATTTTTATCCGAGTTCATGGAGATTGATTTTTATGAAATAAAAATCATATTCATACTCTATCTTAGGGTAGAAGCTTACGATAAAAAGTTGGGTTGAAAATTCAGACGGAACCCGGTCCGTGTTTTCACTGGCAGTATAATTTTACTGAGCAGAAAGCCTAATTTTGACTCGTGAATGAAATGGTTTATATTTAAATCATATTTCCAACGAGTTTGGTTAGTTTGAAAATTTTCAGTAGAAAACGAAATATTACCCTTTTATGCAGGCGTAAAACCCTAATCAGGAAACCGACGGAGTCGAAAACAGAACTACAGAGACCCGTCAAGAGAACGAGATAACAAGTCATAAATGATGATTCATGGGGATGAGTCACACTTTTGATTCTAGAAGATTCTACAAGTCAAAGTGGCAATTTATGAATTTTACGCTTAAGTCCCTGAACTTTCTATTAATTATACTTTGGTCCCTAAGTTAGTTCCTATGTTTTCTAAGTGAATTGGGCCAGAATCTTTATTCCCAATCTATTAGTGGACCGTGTCTTTGAGTCCCAAATCCTTGTCCATGAATTTAATTTCATGAAGCCCATTAGAAATCATGTAAGCTTCCTATGTCATGTTTAAGCTTTAAGCCTTTTTGGTGGGCCCCACAAAAAGAAATTCAAGCACAAGTTTTCAAGGCCATGCGCAGGCCCAAGATGGAGTGGGGGATGCCTTAATTTGGAAGAGTCAAGTTGATTCTTGAAGCTTCCACAATGTTCCACCATGTTCCACAATGTTCCACCATGTTCTCCAAAGTTCCACACAATTCTACAATGTCCTCAAGTGTTCTCCATTATTCTAGGTTCTTCTCAAAATATCTCATGAAAAATCAGCCAAGAGAAGTCAAGATGAGACCACATTTAATGTGGCACATGGTCATCATTTCAATTTATTGGCAATTTTCAAAATAGTCCTTATACTTTTGGAATTTTTGCAAAATGGTCCCTAGGAATTATTTGCACCTTAATCCTTTGAACAAGCCAACTCATTCCTGCTAGCTCCTTCTAAAGTGGCGCAACCAACCCATATAAATACCCTCCCTCACATTTCATTTTCTTCCTATTGCCTTTCTTTCAAAAACTCTTAAGTTCATAAGCCTTTTAGCATCACTTTGTGAAGCAAGTCCTTGGATCTTCACTTGTTTTTGATCTTCAAGAGGTGAATCCTATTCTTCTTCCTTAATCATGTTTATGTTCTTTAATGAGTTTCTTGATTCAAAGTTTGTTTCATATTTGTTCATCACTTTTAAGTTTCTAGATCTAGAACTTTGAAAATTCATAACAAATTCTAGAAAAATCTTAAAAATGTGAAACCACTTCCTATGTTCTTATAATAATGTATATTGTCTGTATCTAAGAGTATGTGGTAATAAAAAATTTCCTTCCTAATAAACTAGCTTTGGCCGAACCTAGGAGAATAGGTTTGATAGGGTTTTGTTCATGTGTTGTCATGTATGATCATGTATTTCATATGACATGTATGCCTACACACTCTAATCCATGATTAGTTTATTAAAATGAAAATCCTTACCCTAAAATCTCTATGTTGGCCGAACCCTAGGTGGATGAGATTTGATGAGTTTTGTTCAAAGTTTTCATAAATGATCTTGGTAATCAAGCTATTAGTATGTATTCTTAATAAATCCAAGTTGGTTTATCAAACTAAAAACCCTAGCCCCTTGAACATGTTAAGGCCGAATCTAAGTATATGAGAGTCAGGAAGTTTTGAGTTTAAAATTTAGTTGTTTGGCCACTAATCCATGATCTTGGTTGATTAAGGACCATTAATCCATGACTTAATCATGATTAGGAATTTTAGTCACCCAAAACCCCTAGAAGCCGTGACCATGTAGTAGGGTTTTGGATGTTTTTAGTTTCTTGATTTATTTTATTGTTGATTTGGTTGAAGGTGGTTGTGTTAACTCGTGGCGGGATAACGAGGATCGTCGTGTACGTGTTTCCGGTGATAACTCAGGTGGGGAAAAGAATCAACCTATCGTCGGAATCGATAAGTAGTAGATTATATGATAATTGTGTAGGGCGACCTAAACCCTACTAGTAGTCGAATAATCGACAAGACCAAAATCCCATTGGAAACCTTTTCTGTAAAACCAATGGCGATTCAGGGATTGTAGGTTTATCGACATTAAGTTGATTTTAAGTATTTGAGGATGTTTGATTTTATATTATCAAATTACTGTGATACGCTGGTTGAGGTATTCCATCTGCATGTGACGTATTATTTCGGTGTTTGAATATTCTGTTGATTAATGTGTTATGCATGATCTGCCTGGGTTTAATACTATGCTTAAATGATTTTAAGTAAGGATATGTGTTGTTCGGGAGATAATTGTTTGGGTGAGAGAATAAAGGTGATTTAGAGTTGCCTAGCCTAATTAAGTGGTTTTATCTATGAGGAAAAAGGTGTTGAGACTTTGATGGAAGGTTGAGGCACTAGGTTGTTATTGATGTAATTTAGGGAGATTCATTTATAGATGTATTGTTATTCACAGCCGTGTGAGTGGAACACACGAGGTCAGGATATCCTATTTTGGGATATCGGATATTGCGGGTGAGTGCCCTACGGATGTGGATGCTGAGGTAGACTACCGTAATATTCTTTTAGTTCTTGACACGCTCGCATATTCTTGGTACTGGACCGTTTTGGAATAATACTCGCTTAGTCGTTGACGCGTTCGAAAGTTATTGGCACTGGACCGTTCTGGATTGATACTCCTTGACGCGTTCGCATGTTCTTGGTACTGGACCGTTTTGGACTAACACTCGCTTAGTCGTTGACGCGTTCGAAATTTATTGGCACTGGACTGTTTCGGACTACTGACTAATGTGACAGGAGTAAAGATGGCCACATCAGTATAAAGTCTAGTTGTACGAGATTGGGGTAGAAGATGAATACTTGAGTTTGAGGATGTTTTGTTAGGTGTTGAATGATGTTATGTCTGTGACAGTTATTGTATAATTTACTATTACTCTTTCCCACTTTTTGATGATAGAACTGTTTCTTATTCCCTATATCTTTCTGTGTTGTATTTTATTTCTGATGTGATCGTACGAGAAGACCCGATGGAGGAACCAATTGCTGAGGAGTTAGATGGAACTCCTTACGAACCAGATGCTGGAGGTCGAGCTGTGATTTATGGCGATTAGAGTATAGACATTATGGCCAGTGTGTCTAAGGAGTATTTATATTTCCGCTAAGTATGTCTGTAGTGAAGTTTATGCCTGTGAGGGATCCTATTGAGAGGATACCCTCAACAGTGTTTTGGTAATGTAATAAATAAACATGTGTGTATTTATGTAATATAGTTTTGGTGTGTTTTATATCTGCATAAGTTATATAAGTATTAATAAAGTTTTAATTTTTACGTATTTTTGACGATAAACGCGCGATTAAGTAAATAAATAATAAGGTTCTAATTTAATAATACAACGGGGCACAACGGGGTGTCTCAATGGTCACCCACTTGGTGTTTATTTTAATGGAAAACTCATACTCATAATACGAGAAATTTTAGCCATGCACTTCTATTTGCATTCATATAAACATATTCTGCTGTATAAATGTAGATATTAGTTTGTTGATCACAAACAATTTATTTATATTATAATGAAAAGTGGGACCTTAAAGAAACTGTGTAAATTGCTTGTTGCTGCATTTTCCTTCTATATATTGGAACAGGCTTATGTGCAGCAGCTAGAATCAAGTAGATTAAAGCTTTACCCAACTTGAACAAGACCTTCAAAGAGCACGCTCTCAGGTATAAGACAAACACATACATACTGCTATTACTGCATAAAATAGGCATGATAAAATAGGCCTAAAAGTTTCCTTCATCTCTCTTTTTCTCCGTCTCTTCTTTATTAGCTAGCATATAATATATATTACATAATACATTTGTTCCTCAATAATGTTGGTACTGGACTTATCTTAGAAACCTGACTTTTCTCAGAAACCTGGATGACGTGGAGTTACAATCTTAGAAACCTGACTTTTCTTGCATGGTTTTCTTTCTGATTCTCCATAACTGTTGAAAAGGAAGGATTTGGTTCCTCCATCTTTTGATACAATTGTGTAAAATAAAATCCTAAAGGCCTTTTATTTTTGGATGATCCTTTGAGATGTTGTTTTTGTGGATTCTTGCAGCTTTATTCACAGCAAGGCCAGCAATAAGGATTTTGTGCGATCAAGCAGAAGATGGAAGCCGCATGCACAAATTGTTTAGAATTACTAGTGTGTTAATTAGCTTGTATACATTGTTAGTAGTGCATGGTTATTGTCTAGTATAGGTTAGCGACCTTTTGGTTTATGGACTTAAATATTAGAATTGGTTATGTGTAAGCCTTACTGTGAATTATGTTAAAGTATATTAGTTAATTGGTTATAATATGCATTATTTTGATATTTGGTTTGGTTTATATATACTTACCAATATTGTATGTAAGCTTTGTACAATATATATGTGTGGCTGTTTTTGAGTACTTCTAGTACTCTTTCAATACAAATTTGATTTATCAACAAAAAAAAATGTGAATTGCTGAGTGCAAGTGGGAAATGTAGAAAAACAAAATGAATAATTAAAAAAAAACAGGGAATAGGTAGCGCTTCCTTGAGAAAGCGCTGTCTAAAGTTATAAATAGACAACGCTCCTTCCAGAAAGCGCTATCTATTGCATACTTTAGACAACGCTTTCTCAAGGAAACATTGTCTAAAGTATTTGCAATATGTCTATTTGTAATTTTAAACAGCACTTTCTCAAGGAAGCACTACCTATTCCCACTTTCAATAGCGTTTTTTTATGCGCTACCTATTTTTCTGACTTTCAGTAGCGGGTGAATAGATAGATCTTGCAAGCGCTACTAAAGTAAAAAAAAAGTGCTATTAAAGCCCTTTTCTGTAGTATTGATAAATCAAAACATAAAATAAAACATGAAACATAACCCGAAATCTGATGTCACATATTAGAGTTGGTAACCAATCCGAAATTACATTGAAAAGACAACTAAAAACAAAAAGACCTAAACTACGAGTAAGTGATCTCCTCGAGATCACTCCTCAACATGCTGCTCATCATCCTCTGCATAAACTAAGGTACATGTAAGAAATAACAGCAAATAGGGAGTAAGAAATCATTCGTATAAACATAAACCGTAATGGAATAGGAGGTAAGATGTTCACATGACATATACACTCACAACATAGCATCATTTAACATATCATATTATGTCACATCATATCAATTAAAATATGCTATGCAATGCTGTGAACACCCATTTTTGCCCGTCTTCATTTTATTGTATTCTAATTTTATTATTATGATGGAACAATATCGAAGGGATCAAAAAGATTTACACATGGCCTTCATTGATTTGGAGAAAGCGTATGATAGGGTGCCAAGAGAGGTTTTGTGGAAAGCCCTAGAAAAGAAAGGTGTTCGGATTGCATATATTCGAGCTATCAAGGATATGTATGAGGGGGCCACGATCAGTGTGAGAACGCAGGGTGGAGCCACAGAAGATTTCTCAATAACCATAGGTCTGCACCAAGGGTCAGCTTTAAGCCCCTATCTTTTTACCTTGGTCTTGGATGTACTTATGGATCACATTCAAGAGCCAGCATCGCGATGCATGCTTTTTGCAGATGATATAGTTCTAGTTGGAGAGTCGAGAGATGATATAAATGAAAGGTTGGAGACTTGGAGACAAGCTTTAGAAGCACATGGCTTCCGTTTAAGTAGAAGCAAGACAGAGTATATGGAATGTAAGTTTAGCAAAAGGCGAAACACCTCTAGCTTAGAGGTGAAAGTTGGAAACCACAACATACCACAAGTCACACGGTTTAAATATCTTGGGTCTATTATACAAAATGACGGAGAAATTGAGGGAGATGTAAACCATCGGATTCAACCAGGGTGGTATAAATGGAGGAAGGCTTCGGGTTTTTTGTGTGATAAAAAGGTACCTCTTAAGCCAAAGGGAAAATTTTACCGTACATCTATTAGACCCGTGATGTTGTATGGGACGGAGTGTTGGGCGGTAAAAAATCAACACGAGAGTAAAATCAATGTAGCAGAGATGAGAATGTTGTGCTGGATGAGCGGAAAAACTAGACGTGATAGGATTATGAATGAAAGCATTAGAGAGAGAGTTGGGGTAGCACCTATTGTAGAAAAGATGGTTGAATCTCGACTTAGGTGGTTTGGGCATGTATGGAGGAGACCTTTAGATTCTGTAGTACGGAGAGTGGACCAGGTGGGGGGCAATCCAATAGCTAGAAGCAGAGGCAGGCCAAGAAAAACTATAGGAGAAACTATTAAGAAAGATTTGGAGGCCAATGATTTAACAATTGACATGATTCATGATAGAACATTATGGCACCGTATGATCCATGTAGCCGACCCCACCTAGTGGGATAAGGCTTGGTTGTTGTTGTTGTTGTTATTATATTTCAAGGAGACTAAAAAAATAATAATAGTGAAGAAAGAAGAAAGAAAAAGAAAATAATGAAGAAAGGAGGAGGTTCACCCGTCCATTGCATTGCATTTTATATTGGATGGGGAGGTCCCGTCCATTGTATATCTAATTTTCTATTGGACGGGGAGGTCTCGTCCATTGCATTGCATTTTCTGTTGGACGGGGAGGTCCCGTCCATTGCATATTTAATTTTCTGTTGGACGGGGAGGTTCCGTCCATTGTATATCTAATTTTCTGTTAGACGGGGAGGTCCCGTCCATTTCATATTTAATTTTATGTTGGACAGGGAGGTCCCGTCCATTGTATATCTAATTTTCTATTGGACAGGGAGGTCTCATCCATTGTATTGCATTTTTTGTTGGACGGGGATGTCCCGTCCATTGTATTGCATTTTCTATTGGACCGGGGAGGTCTCGTCCATTGCATTGCATTTTCTGCTGGACGGGGAGGTCCCGTCCATTGCATTGCATTTTCTGTTGCACGGGAGGTCCCGTCCATTCCACTGCATTTTCATTTGGACGGGGAGGTCTCGTCCATTGCATTGCGTTTTCTGTTGGACGGGGAGGTCTCGTCCAATGCATTGTATTTTCTATTGGACGGGGAGGTCTCGTCCATTGCATTGCATTTTCTATTGGACGGGGAGGTCCCGTCCATTGTATATCTAATTTTCTATTGGACGGGGAGGTCTCGTCCATTGCATTGCATTTTATGTTGGACGGGGAGGTCCTGTCCATTGCATATCTAATTTTCTGTTGGACGAGGAGGTTCCGTCCATTGCATATTTAATTATCTGTTGGACGCGGAGGCCTCATCCATTGCATATTTAATTTTCTGTTGGACCATTGCATATTTAACTTTCTATTGGATGCGGAGGCCCCGTCTATTGCATACTTAACTTTCTGTTGGACGCGGAGGTCCCGTCCATTGCAAACTTAATTTTCTGATTGGACGGGGAGGCTCCGTCCACTGCAATTTTATTTTCAGATTGGAGAATAAAAAATAAAGAAAGAAGAAGAAGAAAATAATGAAGAAAGGAGGAAGAAAAGAAAGAGAAAAGAACAATCAGCAAAAAGAGAAGAAAGGATATTGAGTTACTTATCCTAACCCTAAAAAACCCATTTTACATATCAGACAAAACCGCTCTTCCTCCTCCCACTCTCCAACCGCCCCTACGCCTCCT